>JAYMFT010056545.1:0-15064 GCA_038088735.1 Panulirus argus | reverse complement strand
AGATCGTAAGCCTACTTATTCATAGCTACCATTCCCTTCATTAGTATCATCATCAAAAAACCCACAGACAATACAACCTTCTCTCTCTTCAGTTTTTATCCATTAGACTTTTTACCACGGTCCAGTTGGCCGTCGCGTCACATATCCAGAAGCAGAAGAATGGCCAACAAGAAGGCAATTAGCACGACTCCCACCTGGGGGCCCTAATTGGTGTATCCATTAAGCTTAAGTGGTCAGATCCTATTTTGTAATTAGTATGTTAAGTCACAGTCGAGGCTATAATTGCAAAACAGCTGCTGCAATTTGGCTTCACACGCGCTTATTTAGGGAGTGATCGTGGAGCCGCAAGATTAATAATATTCATTTTCTTTTTTCCTCAGTATATATTTGACTTTGTCGTGGGGAGAACCGCTACTTTAAACTTGAATTTGTCAGCGGGAATCGCTGCATAATGTGTGGCTGGCTGTGTGAAGTTGCCTAATTAGCCCCATGATTGACAACCTAAACGTAGTTTTAAGGTGAAGTTTTAGGGTATTTTCATAAGCACTCTTGTAGTGAGTGCCTCCCTCCCTTCATCACACAAGAGCAGCCTACTTCTTCATGCGGAGGACAAAGGTGCCAAGCTGTCTACCCATATTTACAGTGAATGTTGTAGATTTAACGTCAGTGTGATTGCCTGTACAGCGTCGAGGTATGTGGAGTATTCTTTCGCACTCCAAGCCCTCTGGCTTACCTCTGTTACTCGCACCAATCTTAGCTGCACTGTAAGGTCTGTAGCTTTTGTGTGTGTGTGTTAGCTGAAACGGCACAGGCAACTGAGGCCCTAATCAAGGCTATATTGTCCCATGGTCTCTGTTTCAATCAGATCCTTCTGGTTTCCTCCAAAGCTCTCTAACTCATATGAACTTCCCGAGCTCAGACAATGCTCTCTGCTTTACTCAGACGTCCATAGCAAACATCAAGAGCCCGGACTCACATAAAGAAAAAGCTCTAACCTACTTCAAGCTCTCTAACTCACTCACTCTCACTGTCTAACTCCAAGCCCTCTGCCTCACTGGAAGCACCTATTCTACTTTGTTTTCTTTACTCCCTTTAGGCGCTAGCCCTTCCTCATGATAAAATCTCGACGTAGGTACTAGTAGGTAGGTTCATATCTCAAGGTCTGTGACAGAACCCTAAGCTCTCTGGTTCATTATAGGCTGTTTGGGTTACCGTAGGTTCTCTTTTTCACCCTATACTCTCTGATTCATCCTAGTATATTCAAAACAATATTGATAAAAGCTAATGACTATGATAAAAGGCAAAAACACTACTACTACTACTACTCCTACTCGGGTCCTACTACTGCCACTGCTATTACTACTACTACCACTAATACCACTACTTTATTATCATCAACATTACTACCACACCCTCATCTTCATTACATCCTCCTCTTAACTACATACTTATGATTACTACAGTCGCATTCTAATTAACCTTCTATATTCACTGCACTGATATCTTCTCTACACTTTCGTTTTCATACCACCCTCAACTTCACTAAGCCATCAGTTTCAATTCATCTTCACCTTAATCGCATCGTCATATTCACTACACATATATATTCATTATAACCTTAAGGGTCAAGTGAAGGTCCATCATCACTAAACCCTGATCGTCGCTAAACTCCTACCTTCACTACGCCCTTATCTTCAAATATACCCTTTCACTGCACCATCATCATCTCTACACCCTAATCTTCAGTACACCCATGTGTTTGTTAAATATTATTCTTCACCACACCCTCATCTTTATTGCTGAGGACATCATCAATTCATCCCATTGGCCCAGTTCAGAGTTCATGGCATTTTTCTGACAATGCACCTTTTTACACAGGCAGACAGACAGACAGATTCCACAGAGACATAATGATACGCAGTACTATTCTCCGTCTTATATTCGTACCAGATGATAATATTTCTAGGTAATGGTATGTGCTAGGTGAAACTTAGAACGATACAGATACCGAAGCAGAATAGCGAGTGGACATATACTATAGATAAGTCAATGATTAACATCTAAAATGATGGTTTCACTCTGTGATTGGAGAGTAGTTTCTAGAGCTCATTCCAAGATCGCTGGCTATTTCCAAGTTCTCTGGAGCTGACTGTGAGCGTTAATACTCTTCCTCAGTTCTCCACCGTAGCTCAGCTTGAGCTCTATCGCTCAGCTAAAGCTCTGGATTACTATATGATTCAGTCTGTCTGATTAATCTACAACTTCATGGTTCCTGCCCAGCATTACGCCTGATCCAAGCTATCTGGATCACCCAAAGCTCTATGAAATCCCAATATCTTTGAGGTATTTCAAGCTCGTTACCCTCTACACTATACTAATCTCATCTCAGCTCACTCTGGAATCTCTCGTCTCTCCTTAAGCTCTGATTTCGTGCTCAGACTCTGTGTTCAAGTTCATCTCAGCTCAGTCGGGAGACCAAATTCTCTCCGACTCGTCTCAACCCTCAAGCTCACCTTAGACTTCCTGGCTCTCTCACCCCACCTCAGTTTGGATATCCTAAGATCACCCTTAGCTCTCACACTCCCCCAGCTCACCCTTGGGCTCGCTGGCTGGTCTTGAGGCCAGTGCCGTGCGTGGCCTTGCTCCGGCCGGCCGGCCAACCGTCTGGGCTAGAGACCCAGGGGTTAAAAAGCAGCAGGGTCGGGGCGGAGCGCGTGCGGGCCGCCCGTGCATTAGCGGAACCTTTTAACACGGTGTCCCAGTAATAATGTAGCGGTGGTTTATCGCCCACGGCAGCCACGTGAATTACGAGCTGTGACGGACGGGCAAGCCAGCCAGCCAGCCAGCCAGCCGGGCAGCCAGCCACCTAGATATTGAAATTAAGAACAGATGGATTTTAAAAAGGTCGGTGAGAGGGGGAGAGAGAGGGAGGTTGGCGGGGGGGGGGGGGGTAGTGTGGAGGGGGGGGAAGGAGGGTGGGGACAGAACACGGGGTAGTGGTAATGGGTGGTAGTACTCAAAACAGAAGGTGGTAGCGGGTGTTGGTACTGAAAACAGGTGGTACTGCGAAGGATGGAGATGGATGACGATATCAAGAACACGGGAACAAGTGGTGGGTGGCAATGGGTAGTGGTACTAAGAATGGGTAGGAGCAGTAGGTGGTAGTGTAGAAAACATGGTTTAATAATGGGTGGTAAAACTGCAAACAATGGGCGGTAATGTGCAATGGTACTGAGAACAGGTTGATGGTAATGGGTATTGGTGATGAGAACGGAGGGTGGTAATGGGTAGTGGTGAAAGGCGCAGGCTGGTAATGGGTGGCAATAGCACTGGTAGTGAGTCTAGTGAGAGTATGGCAATGGCTGGTACTAACAGTGGTAATGTGGTGGTCATGAATGGCAACAGGTGATAGTGAGTGACAATGGGCAGTATCAAATGGGTGGTACTGACAATGGTAATGAGTGCAATAGTAGTAATGGGGTATAGTTGTAACGAATGACAAACAAGGGAAGTAATGGGTGGCACTAGAATGGGTGATACTGAGAGATAGAGAGAGGAGAGAGAGAGAGAGAGAGAGAGAGAGGATGGTGGCGGTGGAGCAGGAGAGGCCAAGGATACGGCAGGTCCTGGAGACCAGTGGTACGGAGTCGGCGGCGGTGGTTAAGGAATTAGCCTAATGGTAAGCAAACAAAATGCTATTTACGTCTCCATTAGCCCCCGAGGTCGAGCCAATAGTTGACATATGATACAAACACACTTAAGGTTGTTGAAGTAAGGGCAGGGGGTCGGGCCACTCACACCCCGCCGACCAGCAGCAGAGAAATAAGAACCGTCGGCGAGAAGGATAAGTCAGACTAGGTGGCCAGGAAGTGTGTGTGTGTGTGTGTGGTAAAGGCAGGAGCAAATGTGCGTTTTGGGCCGGACAACCCCCCCCCCCTCTCCCACCCCAGCTCTTCTGGCTAGCCTGTTGTGGGTATGAAGCTAATTCTTCCAGCTCTTCGTGGCTAGCTGGGAGTTTTGAAGCTATACCCCCAGCTCCCCTGGGTAGCTGGTGGGGGTATGAAGCCAATCCTCACCATCCCTCCTGGCTGGGGGTAGAGGCCCATGCTACAGGGGAAGGCACAAAGCTCTTCTCTCTTACGGCTTTATTTCTATCTACCCGGGGGAGGGTTTACCTAGTTGCTACTACCCTTTTGGGAGGAGAGGTTTACCTATCTGGTGACACGTTCTAAAGGATGGTTTACCCTGCTGGTGGTGGTATGTCTAATGTACGTCTGCCTTCTAAGCATACTGCTGAGTGAGGTGGTTTGGGATAATGGTATAATGATGAAGGAGCTTCTATACTTTCCTAATGCAGTATTGAGATAATGTACCTTAGTGGTGTAATGGTGAAGGAGGCTTAATGGTATAATCATGAAGTGACTGCCCTGCCCTGCTTATAATACTTAACCCATTGCACACGATGGTACGATCCTTGAGCACGAAGATACGACTCCAAGATCGACGGGACATGACCTATGGCCTAACCCTTAAGTTTCAAGTCAGATCAAGGACCCGGCCTTCATACTTAGAGGTCGTCCTGTCGACCTCTAGGGTCGTATCACTGTCGTCCTCTAGGGTACTGGACAGATCTTATCTAACTTATCTAGAGAATAAATGAGATGATCAAGAACACTGGTTTAATTATCTGTTGGAATAACTAAGTGGTTTTGATGATATAATGTGCTATCATTTTGAAGTAAATGTACGATATTGATGGTGATGGCTTGCCTTATGGGCATAATCCTCAGGCAGAGTAGTGTGCTACGTTGGTTGAACCTTTAGAAGATTAATTTGCCTTCTTTAATAGCCAGTCACATGACAATGGAATACATAATTTGTATCAGATTAGAATGCAGCAGCAATTCCTGGTAAATAACTCCCTTTGACATCGCTACACATACTTATCAACCTAAGAAACAAATTACTTAAATCTTCACCTTCAAAACTTAGCCAAAACCAGTGGTCTTGAACTTATAAATTTCAGACTGAAAATAACATATATCCCTATGCATCTATATTGACGGTTCTCTCAACTCTACCACTGGGAGGGCAAGAAGTGCTGCCTTTGTGATCTAGCCCAATGGTAATAAATTAAAGAAAAAAAATGCTAGAATTAACAATAGAGCATCTACCCTAAAAACTGAATTGTCCGCCATGCTTATTGCTCTTGAGCAGGTAGAAATCACTCTCACAGACAATGGAGATGTTAATCATGTGAACTGTAAAGTCTGTGGCCAAAGATCTAGACACAAACGAGAAAACTATGCCTTAAAATGTGCAAAATAAAACCTTTTAGGGATGGGTCTAAACAAATCCTGCAAGAAATGTCACAACACCTAATTGTTAATAAAACGATACCTGAAATTTTAAGTCCGAATCCACTTTTTGCATTTAGTCGGTAAAAGTTACCCTCTGATTTGAAGTTTGAATAATGAAACAACTTTGTAACAACCTATGCAATATTAACCCACTGGGGTCTGACTAAGACCCTTTGTGACCTCTGTAATCCTTTGGCGCTACCGCTCACAGGATGTGAGCATGGGGTGCACAATGTATTTGCCAGGGATGCCGGCACAGATCAAAAATTAAATCTTTGTACAATGGCCAGATAGCTGAGCAACGCCGCTGACCTGCCCTGGCTGGCAGACCACGATATCATTTCGTAAGCTGAACTATGCTCTTCACTACATTTAGATGTTTTCAACTGTGCAGGATGGAGTTGGCTAAAATCTCTCTCTCTCTCTCTCTCTCTCTCTCTCTCTCTCTCTCGTACACTATTCAACACCTTGGAAATCAGTTCAACGCGCAAGAATGCTGTCTGTGCATTGAGTTTCCTTACTCATGCGAGGTAGGGGTACACATGGGAGTAGACGGAACAACGTGAGATGGTAGGTACCTGGTGGTAATATAACAAGACTGCCTGCTGGAGGACAATACTGGTGCCACACATTCATAATCTATATAGATGGAGATAGGATACTGAGCAGAAGGGTCTTCTCATCCACTCCTCCGGCACACCAGCCGTCAGGAAAAATAATTATGAATGAACACCATGTAGTATAGAAAGCATACAGGCTTGGGTATTCTATAGGAAAGAATGAATGGCAAACAAGTCCTTACTTTCAGCCTCTGCTAGATTAATGCCACTTCAGTTAATCCTACGAATCAGGAGCGTACACCAGGCAACAAACAAGAAGCACAAGTTAAAAAGAGATTGAGGCAGAAGCAATCAAGAAGGAATCAAGCAGAAAGGGGTGCGACTCACGATAGAAAACATCAAACAAAATGGACATCAGCGAATTCATGAACAGAGAGATTTGACTGGTAGAACTGAAAGAGAAAACATTCATAAGACATTCAGTGAAACACGTAACCTACAAACAGGGACAGAGACATGCAGATAGAGCAGGCGAGACGCCGCCGAACGCTGTTGTGACCCACAAGGAGCGGCGCTTCAGTAAATTCCGCTCCCGTAACACATAACAGGACAATATGGGAAGTCAACAGGAGACTCCAGCCAGTAATAACAGGAGCCTGCGTGATGGATGTCATTCCTGGGGTAAATAGCAGGATCTGGCGTGATTTAATGCGGCCGATGGGAACCCGTGAAATGGGATTTTACAACGCCAGCGACGCGAGGAGGCTTTTTGAGGGAATCTTTTAAATATTTATGAAATCTAATGTTGCCGACAATATTGCTTATTACAGAGCACGGCTCACGGTGCAGGAGCAGCGAGCTTTATGCATTGCGTGAGGAGATTTTTCTCCTGTCAGAAGTTTAGAATAATACATTACTTATTCAGTAGCTTTACAAGTTGCTGATGGTCATCGTTCCAGGGTTTATTCGTAGAATTATTGCTCTCCGTAGCTTGCCCTAAGTCTATAGTTCATATTCAGCTTGATATAGTGTTTTCTTGAAGACATTCTTGTTGGATCACCTAATGAGCATTGCGAGCACCTCTCAAGGATTCTTCATGAGCTTTGACCAAGCGGACACCTGGGGCTATCATCCCCTCCCTCACCCTCCCGGACCCCGCTTCAAGGAGCTCCCGTTGCTCCAAGGCTGCGCTACATTCAGTGCCAGGGATAGAAGTGACCCCTTTGAAGTGTGAAGTTCTTCTGTCGAGACTATACACTCCTCTCGTCAACTGACGATGATACAGCCTTGCCATAGGTATTTTCCCTACACCAACACGCACAAGAAGTATGCTAAGTGTATAAATAAGACGTAATGTCTAAGAACGAGCGACACTAAAAATATAACAAATAATAGGATAACCCCCCCCCCTTAAAAAAAGGATGCAATTACAATTAAATCACAAAAATAATAAATAATCAAAAGAAGGACTAAAATCTGCTCTTTTGTTTTCTAGTTCAAATTTGATAATGACTGAAAACGTCACATTTTCATTTCTTATTTCGTAATAAAAACTTCAGCCGTTTCAGAGTCTATTTCTAAGGTCTCGACCAGTCAGATGTAAGCAGATAGAAGTTATACAACCAATTGATTTCCCGTGATTATCTAATTACCTTAGTCATCTGGGAAATCGATGAAAGGAAGGGTTTATCCTCGGACACATAAGTAATCTTGAAATACAACTCGGCCCTTTCAGAACGACGATACGACCCCTTGAGCACGACGGTACCAACCTTCAGGACAATCATACGACCCTTGAGCGTGACGGTACAACCCTTAAGCTTGAAGGTACGACCCTTGAGCACACAGTCATCGTCCGGAGTGAATGCAAACAGAGACTTTCCGTTTTCTATATGTCGTTCTTCAAGCCATTCTCATCCACCTCTCCCCTCCTCTCCCCTCTCCTCCTTCCCTCCCTCAACGCAACTCCTTCAAGGTTTCCGAGACCGAAACGATCTATAGACGTTTTTAATCCTTGGGAATGGCGCTACCAGTACCTTTTTGACAAAGCTGAATGGCTAAATAGGACACAGATGTGCAGTGGAGAACGATAAATCTGTCTCGGTGTGTGGGGGGCGCCACACGACACTTCCGAGGCTGTTCTCCAGAGTGGCTGATTTGACTGTGGTGGTTACGTATCCTTGTAAATTGCCTTCTGGTATCATATATTAGTTATTATCACTATCATAGTATTTGATTATCTTTTATTATTATCATTATCATCATTATTAATATCATCATTATTATCATCATAATTATTACTATCATTATTATCATCAGATATCATCATTATCATTATTACCACCGTTATTACTGTTATTGAACTCGCAATGTTGCCTGTTGATACTACTTTATGAAAACTATGTTCTCTTTTTACATGGGTAATTCCTTTGATCATTGGTCTAATGACTTTCCGCACCTTTCTCATTCACCTTTAAATGTTGATGGTTCGAGGATATATATATATATATATATATATATATATATATATATATATATATATATATATATATATATAATCGTGTTTTCATGTATTACTGTCTGCATTTTTCTGATGCATGCTGGACTGAGAAAGAGATATCAGATCTGGCGAAAATCCTCGAATAATATTCTTCATGAATATATTCCCATCCGATCACACCCCCTTCAAGAGCGACATGTTCTAGACAATGCCATGAATTATGAGTGGTTCGACATGGGTGATCGCCCATGCATCATTGATGAGACTTCGCATTCACATCACCAACTAATGGAATTGTAATCACACTTGTGTATATCCAATATACTCATTATTTTAATGTGAGGCCACACACTGCGTCGAGGGTCTGGCATGCAAGGAGGGATTCCTATCTGTATTTGACAATTTTTTTTTTACTATACTAGCTGAGACGGCACTGGCAACTAAAGTGCGTATTCATATGCACTATATTGATGTGTGTGTGTGTGTATATATATATATATATGTATATATTTACACTTGCCTGAGCCAGGTACTCATTTTTTCGACCAACCCTTAAGTGTGGATGAACAGCTGGGTAGATTTTGGACCGACTGCCACAACCAGGATTTGTCAAACCCTCCAGTATGGCAATGCGAAGCTTGAACACTGTGTTACGACCCGTAGCTATGATGTCCCAGGCTTTAATCTATTAAGTTTTTCTCAAGGGTCGCACCGTCTTGTTTACATACCTTAACTTTACCAATCGAGTGTCGCTTTTCACCGTCATTGTGGCCCAAAGTGCAGACTTCTGGCATACATTATAAATCTATTTAACCTCATCCTCTTAGTTAGATCTGATCGCATGGTTAGTTACTGCAGTATGAACATCTAGCAAGGGTGTCCGTCTTTGGCAGGTGTGATCTAAACACAAGCAAACAGTTTCTGGCTTCTGAAGAGTTGGAGACTGTTGGAGGAATTTACACCGACGGTTTATATATATTAAGTGATCACTCTTTGCTTCCCATACCAGTGTGAGGTACCTTTGGTATACAATGACCAGGGACTGGCCTCCATTTGGCGTCTGATGCAGACGCTACGGGAGGACCCTTCCAGCTGACCAAAGATTCTTATGGTCACTATAATTAACACAACGCCTCTTGCCGACGATGTAGCGAACGAAAAGATAACATAGCGATCCGGGAAGATGACGCGGAGACTAACTAAGGCACCTGAAATACCGACCTGACTAGCTGGATTTACAAGGAAGACATCCGACACGAAAAAATGGGCAGTTGGCAGAACAGCTATGGACTCTAACAACAAAACGACGACCCACTCAACTGACACAAGAAATCTGGTTGCCGACAGATCCATAGGGCCAAATGAGACAACGACCCCTGGAGAACAACACAGTAACAGTGATTAAGAAGAATCAATTTGAAGTGTAAAAGGACCTGCTCTTTTTGGGGGAGGCTTTAGTCATCAGTGTGTTCGTGTGGAGGGTATGTGTTGGCCTGAAGTTCCCAAGAGTCTCCACATTTAATTATGAAGCTTAATGCAAATGAAATCGTAAACAGTCTACCTACGTTCCCTTCAAAAGCTCTTTGATTTTACTGGGTACGGTCTTATGGAATTAATCCCAAGGAATAGGCTGTAAGTAATTCCTGTAAATGGGATCTCGCTGCCGGGCCAGGTTGCAAGTAGCTTTCCTCACAACAGCGTCTTTATACAAACATGACGGCTCTACGTACTGAGTGGCCACAAGTGTTTACACAAGCATGACGAATATTCATAGTGAGTGGCTATAAATTACAAATCAGGAATGAATTTTGCCTCAAGCCAACATTTGTCTAAGGGACAAGTCCCTTCCGGCGCACAACCCGCTCTTTTCGTCTTCGTGCGTCTATGCAAATTGTCACTTTAACGTGCCATTAATCTTACCGCTGTAATGTTTGGGAGTTTTGAAAAACTGTTCAAGTAATGCATAATGTCATGATAGAGGGATTCATACGGTGAGGCAAGGAGCTACATAGCAAATTTTGTAGCTTATTGTCTCTCAGGATGAGGGGGAACAGCGATGTTGCCTCTAGAAGAGATATTGTCGAGGGGAACCTTGTCACTCGAGGATCTGATGGCAGCTCCAGATCACATACAGAAGTATCCAGCGGCATTTAGATGGGTCCATTACAGTGACACTATTCCCACGTTACCTAGACTTTATGGGGGTCTGAGCAAAACCTAGTCATTGTCGACTCTAAGGCAAGGAGGACCTTGAGGCTTAGCATTCATACGGACACCTCTCTCACGTCCACCATCTCTCATTAGGACTCACCAACTTTCTACAGGTAGGAGCAGCTTTTTGTACACTCTTCCATTGCCTTTTGTGCTAATAGTTATTCCTCAAAGATATAATCATTTGAGGACTGGGGGACTTCTGGGAATCGAACCACATCACCTGACACAGCTGGTGCAACCGATCTACGGAGTCAGCAAGATTCATGACATCTATGTCCCAGTCAAAACCTACTTCGATTATATGAAAGTGGCCACACCGTACAAGAGATCAGCCCTCACCCATCAGCACGAATTCCCCAAGTCTTACCCTTCAGGAGTAAATTATAACAGGCAGTGTCTCGAAGGCACACACTTTAATCTCTCTACTCACGTACGACTGAGTAGGTTCATTACCTTGTAAACCACATCCCAGTGCTTTGTGATCTCTTCCTCAGACTTGCCATTGTTGGGAGCCGCATTCTGAGGGTACGTAAACCTCCTCAAGCCTTCTACTTGTCAACACACGGCGGATGCATTCAGCGTCTTCACATACTTTTACATAATTATACAAGGTCAGTAAATGTGAGATCCTGTGCGATCCATCTCCTAATTTTGGAGGCGAAAACTAAGGGAAGTATCTTTCAGGATTCTGAAGAGAAATTCCCTAACCCTCTCAGTATTTCAGATCTTCTACACTGACGTCCCAGAATCCGATCCAGAACATAACATATAGAGCTAATGAAAGACTAGGAGAAAGGATACATGTATGCTTCATGCTACAAGTAACCACAACAAGTACGTTGTTTCCCTGACGTAACTTGACACCCGTCTAGACGCTAGAGTATATATTAGGAAGGATAGAGCTTGTGGGGAACCTACAGAGGAGTGAAATTACCAAAGGAACTGAACTAACCACCTTTACTGATAGACTTTCCGACAGTTTGATGTGTCCCGCTAAAGCGACGTCATAGCTGTTGAGTTCTGTATCAAGTACCACAGACCGCTGCCACGGCGTATGCTCCCATACTTGAGTTCTAATACTTTGGGAATCTCCACACCATGAAGGATAATGTTCTAGTCATATTACTTAAGACATATTGGAGCTGAAGCGTTTTCATTAACCTATTGTAAAAGAATAAAGAACATATTTTGGTGTATGTTTCATGGGTCTTGTAAGTAATATAGGGGAGGGTGGGGGATGTTATGGCATGATAGCTACTGAGGTAAACAAGGGAACATTTTTTCTTTCTCTACGACCCTTGAGCACACTGGTACAACCCTTGAGCACGCTTGTACAACCCTTGAGCACGCTTGTACAACCCTTGAGCACGCTTGTACAACCCTTGAGCAAACTGGTACAACCCTTGAGCACACTGGTACAACTCTTGAGCACACTGGTACAACCCTTGACACGCTGGTACGACCATTGAGCGAGACAGCACAGCCCACATGTATGACTGCACGACTTTGAACTGACTCTGACAGACAGAAACACGTACAAACACCCATTTTCTTTTCTGTACTACAGAAAATAATATATCACAGGAGCTATACATGCTGGTCTTTTGCAAAAACCACACTGGACGTCACTGGAAAGGTCCGGGTCCTTAGTGAAGAGGAAAAAAATGAATCAAATGGAAGAAAAATGATTTAAAATTGCAATAAATTCTTCTCACTGAAAAGTGAGAGGGTAGAGTTTAGTCTCTATTCACTCCCTCCTCACTCTCAACCCTGTCTCCCTTCGTCTCCCCACCTCCACGTCGTGGTAACTCCCCACCTTAACACACACACACACACACACACACACACAGTACTCTCCCTCAGTCTCTCACTTCCACCTTTCCCCCCTTCTCTCTCTCTCTCTCTCTCTCTCTCTCTCTCTCTCTCTCTCTCTCTCTCTCTCCTCCCCACCGCGCGGGATCAAAGAGTGTTATCAAAGGCCCTCCCGGTCACTCCCAACATTCACCCAGGAGAAAATGTATTCATCACACTCTCAACAACTTTCCGAAAAGAAAAAAGGACAAGGCAAAAATTTCCGAAACCAATTAGGGTTCTCTAAAAACCGGTGAAGTGAGGCTCTACAGTGCCAGACGATCATTACCACCACCCCCAACCTTCACCCCGAAACATCATCATCCTGATGACTGACTACAGTCATCAGGTAATACTGTCGATGCGTCCCTTCCAGCCAGTAGCGACATCTGCCGAAATCGTAGGCTGATGGACAATGTTTACCGTGATGACAGGTGCAGAATGATGCACGTCTGACACCGTGATGTTTCTGGTTAGTCAGTGATGTGTGGAGAGAGAGGTAGACAACAGCAGCAGCAACAAGTATTCTCTGCACTTCATTAATCATATTCTTACGCGGAACCCTGCCAGAAAGGATATAAGCTTCAGATCAACCATATCATCAAGCCTAAATATATCACCTGAAAGCAAGTTCCCCAGACAGATTCGAGCTATGCTTTTCCTTTTACGCCCTGGTCATCACCCATCTACTCCAGAAACAGCAGAGAGGAGGAAGATGCACACAGGAGACTTACTGACCTCAGACTAGCAGAGAGGTAGGGCCAGCCAGGAGCCGCTAGAGGGTGTATTCCTCTGGCTTGTGCCTCAGTGGTGTTGCGAAACCACTGCTGATGATATGATTATTAATAATATCAGCTTTTTTAAGAGCGTATATGTTAATGTCACATAAAAATACGGTTGCTGTCGTGGCCAGACAGCTTCATTAGCCCAAGTCTCTCGCAGGAATTGCAAATATGGATGCTACACGGAAAATCGAGCTTAATACATTAGTCACAGTTTGTGAATGTCTACAGTAAACTACTGATAAATTGCCTCACGACAGTGGATCTTTATAGGGATGGATATTTCTCACTCCTTGGGGACATACTTCTCACGGAGAATACGAGTAATACGTGTCCTCTCACCTTTTCGTCAACCACTTCCCACAGAAACCTCTCAAACACGCTTAGTATACCATGAAAGTTATCATAATTGCGTGTGTGTGTGATTCTTATATGTGAATATTTGTGTGTTACGGGGAGAGAGTTTACACTCGTGTTGCTCCGTCTCTTTACCTCGCATATGTATTATATATTTCATTCTTACGTGTATACACACACACACACACATACACACTATAGCCTAAGCCAGGTACACATTTATCGACCAGCCCCGAGGGAAGGATGAACAGCTGAGACTGGCTGTGGGTCGAATGCCACGTCAAACATACAAACCCGAACTTGTCAGAAAAATGCCATGAACCCTAAGCTGAGCCAACGGGGTGAAGGTGATGATAGCCTTAGTAGTGAAGGTGAGGGTGCAAAGCAGTATGCAGCTAACACAAGTGCGTAGTGAAGATGAGGATGTAGTCAAGACAATGGGTGCAGTGAAGTTAAAGATGGAAGCTATATGAAGACCAGGGAGTAGTGAAGATGATTGTGTAAAGAAGATAAAGGCGCAGTGAAGATGAGGGTATAGGAAAAACGTAAATTAGTGAAGGTGTAGGTCGAGTGAACATGTAGTTTATTGATAGTGAGGGTGTAGTAAACATAGCCTGTAACTTGACCCAAAAAAGATTCAAGTTTGGTTTAAGGCCGGACGCAGAAGTTACTACTACTACTACTACTACTATCACCATTTCGACCACTACTGTACTACCACTACTCCTGGTACTACTACCACTACTAATGATGATAATGATAATAATGATAATGATAATAATGATAATATCAATAATGATAATGATAATAATGATAATATCAATAATGATAATGATAATAATGATAATATTTATAGTAATAATACTAATAATGATGACAATAATAATAACAGCAATAATAATTATAATGATAGTAATAATTATTATTATAATGATAATAAAAACCAGAATACCTATTCATATTGAACTTGTTTTCGTCCTTCTTAATGTGATATAAAACAAATGGTCAAGCGATCATTAATTCCCTTCTTCCTATATACTTCCTCCTAATTTCTCCTTCTTGTATCTCCCTATGCTCTACCCTCTTCTTCCCCTTCACTATTACACTTACCCCTCCTAATAACGCCATTCGTGATGTCTGAGGCCCATTCTAATCATGCAATAAGGAATAAGATAAAAGATTATCTCTCTCTTACACATGATAGTAACCAAACATTCAACAGTAAAGAAACTTACTTAAGTATTCCTTCGCTTGTAGATTTAAATCTAATGCCCCCAAACTATAAAACTTTCCCTATAATGTTATATCTCAAAACGCTATTAACGCTACCTCGCTCACGCGGGAAATGCCAAACGTGTATAGAAAATAAGATACAAACACACACACACATACAAATATATATATATATATATATATATATATATATATATATATATATAT
>JAYMFT010056534.1:0-15064 GCA_038088735.1 Panulirus argus | reverse complement strand
GAACGGACGTCTGAAGATGAGAAAGAGAGAAAGAGAGAGAGAGAGAGAGAGAGAGAGAGAGAGAGAGAGATTGCCAAGCGACTCAAGAAAGAACCGACTTGAGTAGGAGCTGGAATACCACAGCGCTTCACTCGCATGGACTCACTCGAGGCTCTCTCTCGTTTCTCCATTTACAACCTCCACTGTAAATGGCTATCCTCATGCATGCTAGATGGCCATTCTCTCTCTCTCTCTCTCTCTCTCTCTCTCTCTTACGGCCCAGCAGCCTACTGGACTCCCTGATTGCGGACGTTAACAGAATAAACTGCCGTTTACTACTACTGCCTGTGTGCCAAACATGGCTCAGAATGACCGCTGAAGACTTCTGTTGGAGACGTTGGATGAAGATGGGAAGATGTTTCTGGTTAGGATGGCTCCCTCATCACTCCTTCATCCGTGATCTACTGGGCAGTTGAGGATGATGGTAGTGGTCACAGTGGCTCATCTCGGTGGTTGATAATGTCGGTTGATGGATGAAGATTCGACTCCCACTGATGTGATGTGCCTGCAGGGAGCTTGTATGTGCTCTGGGGTATACCAGCAGTGTAATATATATATATATATATATATATATATATATATATACAGGGGAAAGGGGAGAAAGGATACTGACCACGTATTCCCTGCGTGTCGTTGAAGGCGAATAAGAGGGACGGGATTGGGGTCTGAAAGTCCTCCCTTCCTGTATCACTTTCCAAAAGTAGGAACAGAGCAAGGAGCCAAGCGAGGAATTTTCCCCTCAAAGGCTATGTCATCTGTTTTTGACGCTACCTCGCTCACGTGGGAAATGGCAAGCACATACGAAAAAAAAATTATATATATATATATATATATATATATATAAACATTTCCAAACTTCTCACATTACTAGACCATTCTGCCCAGTTCAGAAAACGGTTTGTAACTCACTCACTGTCTCCACCTCTCTCTCTCTCTCTGGGCCAGATCTCTTAAAGCTCTGTGACACGCGCAGCGGGCAGGAAGGCCAGGACTTGGCTATTAATTATTCCGGGGAACGATTTGTTTCGGCAAACGCACGACTATCCTCGCCCCACACTAACACTCCTCTCCACCACCAGCACCACAACCTCCACCACACCTCAGTCCTCGCGGTGAAAAAATAAGTAGAATATAATTCATGTTATGGTGGCAGCCTGAGAGATCGACCTTTGATGATGATCGTGAATTGAAGTCTGAAATGTCAGGTATACGTGTGTGTGTGTATGTAAGTATACCATATTCTTTCCCCGTCTGAGCCTATGGGTAGAAGAGGATATACATGGGTAGTTATATGGGTATGTGTAACTTTGAATGACTACTCCTATATATACATATACATCTTGGCGTCTTGGCTGAGAGTTGTTTTGACAACTGCTTCGTTGGAAAGGTAAACAGGTATACAAGAACGTCTTCTGCCCCATGTCGCAGAGAACCCCGTCCATTGTAATGTTTACGACGGACTAGTGAGAAAGGGTGGGTTGGAACACCGTGATAGTAAGGCACCGACCCTCTGGCTGTCGTACACATCGGATCACCGATACAAAACCGGCAGAAAAACTGGTCCATCGAGGTGCGTGATAAGGGGAGGATGATCAGTGGGCCTGGCTGTGAGCCAACTACCCGGACCGGAACTCGAACCCGGGTCCGCCGATTCATACCAACCAACACTAACTACTACTACTGCTGCTACTACTATTACTACTACAACTACCAGAAGTGCAGAGACAATGAACCAAGAGTGCAAATCTTTCTCTTTCTCCCCATAATACGCAAATGGTATTTCTTGTACGAGAGATCAAGAGACGACTGATGAGGGCTGCAGGACACATGATTAGAGAAAAAGTTTGCGCCGGTAAGACAAAAAGGAAGAGAGGAAGATGGCAGGCAGCAAGGACGCTGATGTACCTGATAATGCAGGACCTGAACACCTGAGCCAACACCGCCACCCGGCCGGCAAGGACAACGACGCCTTGGAGGACGTCGGGAACGTGTAACAACAGCGGTAACGGTGACCTCATGTCACGGCAGTAACGGTAACTTAGTACGTCACGTACTAAGACACTCCAGAGCCTTCCTCCAAGCCTCTCAAGGGGACTTGATCTGCCTGAACCAGGACCTGGGACGCCCGTCAGCCTCACAATGGCCCAGTCCGTCTCACCCTAGACCACAGGACGCTTGAAATGACCCAGAAGACTCCCTCTCCTCCTATTGACAGATCCTACGACTCTTAGGAGTCTTGTCTCTATCCTCCTTATGATACCCACTTGGCTCCCTCAATTACTTACGACCCCGTGACGACCAATCCCTCCTCCCTGTCGTCTTAAGGGCCTCCCTCACCCTGGGGGATCCTGCCCCAGCAAGCCTGGTAGTCTTCTGCAGCCCCAGAGGCACCCTGAGCCTCGTCTCAGCCCAGATACTCCTGTAGCAGCCAAGCCCAAGGAGCCGCTGTTCATTAACCTCGTCTGCTGCTGCCACTCCCTGCTGCCTCTCCCGGGGGACTTCCCCTCCCGCACCGCCCTCTGGCCGGCCCCTGCCAGGAGAGGACAGAGAGAGAGAATCAAGCTAATCCCAGTTTCAGCCACAGTTTCCAGTCTTGTTTACTGTCTCACAGTACAACATCAGTACCTTTGATCTTCCCAAGAGTCGTCTTCAGACTTCCACACGAACGATAAATATCCTCAACACCTGTTGCGAGTCCCTCGACTTCACCCTCAAGGTCCTGACCACCGTTACGTGCCTCCCTCATAGCCCCAGCAACCGGTACGTGCCTCCCTTATAGCCCTAGTCATCACTACGTGTTGCCCTTATAGCCCTAGCCAGTGTTACGTGCCACTCTCATAGCCCTAGTCAGTGTTACGTGCCACCCTCATAGCCCTAGCAAGTGTTACGTGCCCTCCTCATAGCCCCAGCAAGTGTTACGTGCCCTCCTCATAGCCCCAGCCACCACTACGTGCCGCCCTCATAGCCCTATCCATTGCTACGTGCCAGGAGAAGCACGATAGCCGGTGACTGATAACACAAGACCTGTGAAGGTAGTGGTGGGTCCGCTTGACGCCCCCGGGGAACGAGGCTCGGCCGACACTGCCAACTGAATATTAAACCTGACGGTGAGGCCTGGGCGTGGGTGGTCCGCGGGAGCTGGGACCATGGCTAGCGAGGGGTCCGGCCGGGGTGGTCCTCAGGAGCTGGGACCATGGCTAACAGGACAGTGGGGGGAATGGATGGGAGGGAGATGGCCCGTAGGAGCTCAGCTCATGATAAATAGGACAACGGGAACCTGTCCGGGATGGGGGGGTGGATGAGCTGGGTGGGTGGGGATTGGTGGGTTGTACCAGGGAGTGGGTGGATGTGGGTGGTGATGGGGGTACAGCGAGTGTGTCTCTATGCTCCAGAAGGTGGAGACGAGTATGTGTGCTCGGGACGCTCTCACATCAGCGCCAAAATAATCACTTGTCGCGCCTCAACAACACACTCTTGGACCTCAAGAATGTCGTTCTTATAACCTTTATCGTCATGAGTGTCAGCTTGTTTTATCCACTTTTGCTTCACTCGTATTGGCAAGTGGTCGATCCTAATTGTACTGACGGAGTTCAGAGCGCTGGCGAACTTCTTGACGTCGTAGAACTTCCGACAAATCGTACTATCGCCTTTCCATGTCGTACTGTTCCTAACTGACTCAGAGGACATCGTTCTCTTTGGAAATATAGGAGTTACTTTATATTTTCTGGACTTAGCAATATACCAATTAGAAAGACGAGGAAGCGAAGTAATTTTGACGATACAAATCACTGATACGAACCGTTTCTAAATGTATTTCCCACAAACAACAGGGTAAGGTCAAAGGCCAAGCCACCATACCCATAGGTCAAACCCTCGTGCTCAAGAGGTGAACCCTAGTGCTCGAGGAATTACCCCACTGTTTGAGGGACTGAACGTAAACTACTATTATCGAGAAGGAATACTTCAACATGTAAACTTCTTCAGAGCTTTAGTAAGATTTCTGAAGACGCGGCAAGGATACGACGAGGAGAAACTGCCCTCGTGGATGGGACCTATTGCAGTAAAAGGACCCCAAGAAAGGTAGAGAGATGACCGACACATGACACCAGGAGGGTCAAGCTGACCAGACTGAGACTGTGGTAGAAAAGTATGCTACATAAACAGAAAATACTTTGACCATAAAGTTTTTTTTTTCAGTTATTGCTGCCTGGATCCTTCACAAACGAGTGAGCAAGAAGTGTCTTGGATGAAGTTGTGCAGCGGTGTCGCGGTGAGGCAGAAGGCCACCAGGGCACAGGTGGCACCGCAGGGAAGAGCTGGGGTCAAACCAGGTGTTGGGGTGAGAGCTCCCCCTCAGACATGACCTGGAAGGATCAGGAGATTGTTCGTTACTCCACCGCCTGGACACGCCTGTGCCAACTCCCCCCTCCCCCCTCAAATATTATGACCTAGAAGGATCCGAGGGCAGTTCTTCACTTGGTCATCAGGACGCGAGTCAACGAGGCTACCCCAAGAATCATTCCACACAGCGACCAGGTCCTGAGGTCCTCGCTTCACCGAGCCTATTATATCACGAAGCTGTAACTAAACAGATCATTCATCACAACATGAGAGTGATATGCGCTCAGTTGTTGCTGTCCGGATTGTTAGTGCGTCTGTCTCGCACCCTTGAACAAGCAGTTGTGAATCCCGGCACGCGTTCAGGACTAGATTTATGACCAGTTAGATCATCTGTTATCTCGTAATTCTCATCTGGGACCCATTTATGAAGGTAACGTTCATCTCCCGCTCAGATTAGGATGAAGATAATTTTTATATATTACGCTGGAGTACACAGACATCCCCACACACAACTTGTGTACAGTCAGTTTATACGTGATTATTCTTTATGCATTACGAGGAGGGAATTTTACATTCGCGTTCCCCGGTCCCTTAACAAATTCTAAAGGGCAGGATTAACTACTGGGTTGGATGTTGGTCGGATGTCCTGCCTCGTCCGGAACTCGAGCCCAGGTTTGTGAGACTAGGTGGTGTTACGACGGTGACCACCGCTCCAGGGAGGCTCACAAGTACATTTTAATATCCCTGTTCGTACACGTTTTAGTGTTTTACATCTGATGTAACTCATTTCTTTTAGAGTCTGAATTAGATCATAAGATTTTATGACTTAGAGATGGTTAATCTCTTCATTCTCGTGTGGATTCTTATTTCTGATCTTAGGTACAGTGTGTCTTTCAGTGAGGGTTTCTTGCCAACTGTGTCTGCTTATTCCTATTCCCCTTAGTTTACTTTATAGTGTGGTTACGACTTACGTCTTGAACACTGTCCCTAATGCTCCTGTACGAACACCAGCCTGTAGCAATGGCTATATAGTTACATTTCACCAGTAGGGCACCTGGCCTCACCAGCAGGTCACCTGGCCTCACCAGCAGGGCACGTCACCAGGCGGAACTGAGGGATGGTGAGCCTGGCCCCAGGGGAATCACATCACCCGCCTCCTTATCTCCTGGCATCTTCAACGGGCCTCATTACCCTCCCGGCCGATAAGCCAGAGATAAGAGACCAAGCAAAGGATTCCAGCCTTATCATCGTGCTATACTTAATCACCAACATCATACTCAATCATGAGAAAATTGTTATCAAACTAGTTCAGAGTTATGGCGCTGATAAGAGGCAAGAGAAAAAAAAAAACGTTTTAGTGGGTAGTAACTTCAGAGGCGACATGGTCAATACGCGCTCTCACCCATGTCCAAACTATGTGCTATATGATCCTGGGGCTTTATATATATCCCGTGTATACGATAAGAACCCGCTTTACAAGGCGTTTCCTCATAGATATGCAATTATTAGCATAAAATCTCCCGTGGTGCCATTAACGATGGTGCAAAATTGAGGGACACACGCATGGCCGAGAGGTTGATACCTAAACGCAATACCGTCGGGAATGAGACTACCTCCACGGGGAACTTGCCAATGTTTATCACTGATCATATGTCAGCCTTAGATGATATCTAAGTAAGGACTAAGCCCGCTCGTCTACCCTGGAGTGGCAGATACCCAACTCATCAGGTTCTGGGAAGGTTATTCAGATCCATGACACTGTCATACGAAGTGACAAGGCACTGTCCCACAGACACTGTCGAATGCAACAGTAATCAGTCTATACATAACTGAAATAGAGATGGATAAACCTTTATCATTTCAAGAGTTGAAATAGAATCTGGAATATTCTAATACGAAACCAAATTTATGGGAATACAAATAGCTTTTCCTCAGACAAAGTAATGATACACTAGAGCAAGGCGTCCATACTCAGACCTAATGGCATCCAAATGAATACAGAAACCAATCATAACGAGATATATCCCGAGTGATTCTCGGTCTCTCTTCTTCAGGAGCGTCCACCATTCCACTTGCCCTGATTATACATGGATGCGAAGCTCAGAATACAAATCCAATTGAAAAGAGTTCTGCTTTCTGATTAGTTCTTGCACTGCGCATGCGTCGATGTCTGTTAGCTGATTGGCATTTCTAATACGCATGCGTAGAGGATTGTAAGCTGATTGGCTGTTTTTGATAAACTAGCGCGTGTGTTTGCGTGTACTGACTTCAGGACGCTCCAAAGCAATTATTCTTCAAGTTACATAATATTCTGTGGCCAAGGTACTACCACGAGATGCCTGCATGCTGTCTTTCTATAGGCTAATCTCAATTTTAAGTCCGATACCAGTAAAACTTTTTATGACTTCAACTGGCAGCAACTAACATGCAAAAGACGAAAAAGGAGGGTTACCCTTCGGCACGCCAGTACGTACAGCAGACTATGGAAAGCTATATTTCCAACCCAAGTATGAGCCAGACCATCAGAAGACACATCCACCACCTAAGCAAAGGCCAGACATTCAACATAGACCATCAGCTCATCAAAGCACTCTAGCGAAGCTATACTGGTCTCTCAGGTCTTAAAGGAACCATTATAATCACCACATTAGGCCCACATGCCATTAAGGAACCAATACACTCACCAACCTCACAATATGCCTCGGGCTTGACAATACCATATTTCCAGCGACTTCAAAAGTTTTAAGGCTTAGCGTGCTTACCCTGGAGGCTTGATAATGAACCAGGAGTCGAGACGGGGTCTAACACCTCGAACACGACGGTTCGACTCTCGAGCTCGACGGTTCAACCCTTGAGCATGATGGTGCAACGCCTTAGCACGATGGGTCGATCGACCCTTGAGAGGGGCGGCTTGAACCTTGACAGTAAACCAGGAGTCGAGACGCGATTTGATCTTCACAACCTGATCTTGTTCCCAATAAGCGAGGTTTATCGTCCTATTAATATTAAAGAATTGAAATGAAGCAACCGACCCGGTGTCGGCTCGGGTCCCACGTGCTGGAGTTGTTCATCTATGATAATGTTGTACCAGGGGGAAATGCGGCCTTGATACTGTTGTACTAAACAATGATTGTGTTGTACCAGAGGGTAGTACACCCATGATAGTGTTGTACCAGAGGGTAGTACAACCATGATAGTATTGTACCAAGGGGTAGTACAACCATGATAGTATTGTACCAAGGGGTAGTACAACCATGATAATATTATACAGGGAATAGTACAACAATGACGGGGAAGTATAACTTATGACTAATGCACTGCCCTGGGTACCCTCAGCCCTGGGTCATTGTATAACTAAATACTACAAGTTCTACACTTGTGTATTCTCTTTCATCCCGATGTTTACATTTACGTTTAAATGAAACTCATCTGTAAACGTCTCGAGTAAACAGGATAGTCTGTGCATCTGGTCAGCAATGGGAATTTTGATTGCCTAATTTTTCTGTTAATTAATTGACCTCGTAAGCCTCTAACATACTTATGCAAATGAGGTCTTATATATGCTTACGTGGCCGTAGGTTTGTATGTTCGTACGAGTATGCTTATGTGTATTGGTGTAGGCGAGTGTATGGGTGTATGCTAATTACATAATTATAAGGATCTATTTGTGCAGCAAGGGTAGGGGATTATACGATCACACTGCTTTTAAAACTTTGCATACTGCATACATTGCAAGGCTAGAAAAACGGAACACAAACTGGTAACACTCATCTATCATATCATTAGCAACACGGAACAGAGACTGACAAGTCTCAACCCAATATATCATTAGGGAGAAGGATACCCACTAATAAGGCTCGAGCCATTATATGCTAAGGAGCAGGGATACAAATTACAGGAATCAGGCCATTATATAAGTGGTAGTAGGGATAAAAACTAATAGGGTTAGCAACACGACATACCACCTGATAAAGGGCTCGATCCATTATATGCTTAGAAACAGGATGCACAAACAAGTATAAGGTTTCACCCAGCACATGATTAGAAAACAAGGAACACAAGACTAATAAGACCAGACCCATTTTATAGCTGGAAAGAGAGCCTGTTGTGGGTGGTACACTGAAGAGCTCGGCCCGGCCCCCAGCCCACAGTCCTCCGGGACCAGACTAGTTCTCAGACTGTTATGGATGGGGCCCCCAGCACAACATTGCTCCTAAGATCTTTAACCATTTGCATAACATCTCGGTACACCTTTCCTCAGGAATACAAGATCTGTTTTAGATTAGTCTCATGATGTAGTCTTACGTATAAGTAAGATTTTTTTTCGAGGTTTTAAGCCAAACTGTCTTTGCGCAGAGTAAAGTGAGATTTCCACAAGTAAAGTATGTAAGAGAAATTACCGATTGTTACACAGTACTTGGCACAACTCATTTGCATAAACACATATTCTTCTGACCTTGTCGTGACAACAAGCCGCAATCCGTTCGAGCACCAAAAATGTAAAGTCCTGTTTCTTTTTATTCTCTTGCGTTGTACACAAGTGGAGATGGCTGACTATCCAAGAACCAGTCACAAGGAACTTAGAACATCACCCAAGCGAAGACGATTTATCACCTCACACTCAGTACATGATGAGCTGGGAAGAGCCGATCATGTTATATTACTCCGAGACTAAGAGCAGCTACTTTGTGATGAAACTACAGAAAGTATAATGTACTTTCATACGTGGGTTTTCATACACTAATCAGACTAGATTTTTCTTTCATTCTTAGAACATTAATCTTCCTGCTTAGAATATCAATCTTCATAGAACTTTATATACAAGATCACCAGCTTGGTGAGGAGTAAGGAAATGAACTGATCGATACGAAGAATGATACAGATTCATGATTCTCAGTCAAAAATATCTACTGTGTCCTCGCTGGACGCCCTTTGTAATATACCAAACAGCAAATGGCGGCTTCTGTGACCTTCTACAGCTGCTACAATGTGTGCAGCGTCTCTGAAGTACGTGCAACTGTGCAATCAAGGATGTACTTGAACAGGGGATGTGTTGGTACACACTCACAGTAATTGCAGAGGAAGTCCCTGACGCACATATATTCAAGGCAAAGTCGATGAAGGTTGACTCTCTCTTCTGAGTCGCCGTCGGTTCCCAGGTGGGTGGCAGGATGTGTTGAATGGTGAAACACAGTTTCCTCTGCGTCAGTCAGTCAGTCTGAAAAGGTTCAGAGTGTTTAGACAAGAACCTTTTTGAATTAAAGAATTTTAGGATCGTGCGACTCGCGCAAGAATTTTAAAGAAACTTTATATCATTTACGATGATAAATGTGCTAAAATAGATGGTGTAGGATTTCTTCTCTCTCTCCCTTTCTCTCTCTCTCTCTCTCTTTCTCTCTCCCAGCTCTCGTGTTTGAAGATGCAAAGAGGACTACGGTTTTGGGTTGAAGAAGAAAAGCTTAAGGGCCAACTCGTCCCCGGGTCGTTCGTAACGGGACGAACGAACCACAGAGGTCGTCCCTGTTGCAAGCCACACCCAAGTGTGTGTTCGTGGCCTCATTCGCATGTATGTGTGTTCGTTATGCTTCACAACGTCAGCTTCAGAGGCTTTAACTCCTTGGCAGCACGACGGTACGACCCTTGAGCACGACGTTACGACCTGACCGTTAGAGTCGGGTTAAAGGCCAGGTGATCATGTCCAAGGGTCGTACCGTCGTGCTCAGGGGTCGTAGAGTCTTGCTCAAGGATCTTATCGTCGTGCTCGAGGGTCGTTCCGTCGTGCTCGAGGGTTTCAAACACAAGTCCAAGGTTATGCAGTCTTATAAATCAATGTACAGTTCCGTTAGCATAGTTCAAGATAATGTTGTATCCGCAGAATCGATATCTGTACCAAAGGCACACATGATAAATGCAATTACCACAATACAATGATTAACAGGAACTGTACCAACAGCCTGCAGGGGGATGATAATGCTTTCAAACGGTACAGTACGTTGCTTGCGAGTCGGCAAGACTCACACCTCATTAAAGATACAAATGATTTCCTATCAAAATATTCTGCGATTCTGTAAAATTACCTGCGTTAAAGACCTGACTGTATTTATCAGCAGTGATTATTGAAGGACAGCAAAGCGAAGATAACAAGACCCAGATTGCAAGATTAGGATGGCAAGACTGTAGCAACAAGACCAGGATAGCCAGGCCAGGACAGCAGGACCGAAATTGCAAGACCAGGAAAAGGAAGCCAAGATAAGACCAGAATTGTAAGATCAGGGTAGTGAGATAAGGATAAGACCACGATATCAAGACCATGATAGGAAGACCAGGGTAGTAAGAGGCCACGATAGCGAGTGAGGAGGAGAGACAAGGCTGAGAGTAAATAAGAGAAGACAATTCGCCAGCAGACAGACCGTCAACACCCACCCATCCCTCGCACGGTCACATATGACAGTTATAATTTCTCGAGTCGTGAGGCTCCATGGGCGTGGGCGTGGGTGTGGGCATGGGCGTGGGCGTAGGCGCGCCCGAAGGAAAGGTTGTGTTGGCCAACAAGGTGGGTGGCCCTGGGTAGCCCCGGGGCAGGAGAGGAGCTTCGGTGGTGGTGGTGGAAAGAAAAGGGAGAGTTTGGTTCTTCCCGTACTAAGGAAGATTCTATCGTCTAACAGAAAAAATTTGTTAGACAAAAACAGTCACTTAGAATAAAAGACTTAGGGGGATGGTTAGACTTAAGAAATTTGCTGCTAGATTTGTGCCCCTGAACATTATCCAACTAGGAAAAGGGTGTGATTTTCTTGTACGTTCAGATCACTGGATGATAAACAAGAAGACTCCTGAGGAACTCGACCCCTTCGACGCTATCTCAACCTTTGTGCTCCACGACTGTGCCGAAGCTTCAGAAGGATCGCCAGAGTTACCGTTTAGGAAGTCGCCTGATGAGGAATTAGGACCAGTGGTTGGAAGAAGACTAAGTCATGCCTTTCTTTATGAAGGATGGAAAGGATATTGCCCTATATCGTAACCCAACAATCGCCAGTAATAATTGTTGACTGAAAACCGATTCGAAAAAGGATGGAGAAACAGAATCACGAGTGGTTTGAATATGAGGAGGCATGGAATCGGGGCGAAGAGACCGTTCGTTACTCGTCCAGTGGACCTCTACAGCAGAGTTAAGGTATTACCCAGAAAACAGGGTTGGGTGGGTGGACTATGCGTTTGCAAAATGTGGACATTCATCTGTCGCAGTCCCTTGTGAGAGATCAAAAGAAAAATACAGAATTCCAGCTAGACAAAAGAAGAGAGTCTTTAATAGATCAAAAATTGTAGAACTTGGAAGGAACAGAAGATATAATGTCATAGGTAACCATTAAGTCGGGCGAATGTGACCAGCGGCGTTCTGCAGGACTCAGTTCTGGGGCAGCCGATATTCCTGCACCAGAGAACATTGCGCTGACGACACCGTGGGCATCACTCTCCCTCACCAGTGCTCAAACTTTGTAATTCTGACCTTCGGACCCTACGAGGGGGCGTTTTGATTTCCAGCCAATTTCGTGGAATAAAACTGGAGAAAGGAGAAGCGAGCTATTTTGAGCAGGATAATGAACCAAAAGACATTGGGGTATTTGATGGGTTGCATGCGTAGCGGAGGTTACCTGGGTGAATGGAGAAAACTTAAGGAGAAACAGCAACAAATACATGGAAACAAAAACAACAATAGCGAAGGAAATACATGATATATGGAGAATACAAGAGTCGTGGCCGGGGGATAGCGGTAATGAAACAGGAAACAGCGAGAGTCTGAGCAAGCCAGGCGGATGGTACAAGTTACCAGATAAGAACGAGAGGAAAAGAATTATACAATGCAAATCTCTCGACTCGTTGCAGGCCTTACAATTTCTGTGGATGGAATTCACACGAGGGGAATGACTCCAGACTAAAAGGTGTATTACAGACATGCATATACAAGTATGAACAATAACTATGATTAGCAATTAATTGTGTGCCATTATCAAGGAGGAACCCGGATTTAAGGCCGTGTTGGGGTGACTCTATAAGGTGCGCGGGGGAAGGAAATTATACGAGTCTTCAGTAATACTCGTGTTCCTTGTTTAACCTCCACGTTAACAGAGGCATACCGGACCCTCTCTATTATCACAATGGCAGCGCAGACAACCCGCGCTCCGTTTATATTATTTTCCGTAATGTCGGGAGAGCTAATGGTTATCCTTCGTACGTTAGAAACTGCCTTGGTTACATCTACGTTCGGTTCATGCTGAAACACGATCGTTTTTTACATTTTCATAGTTTCCCTGCCCTGGAAGCCGGAGTCTGGGTCCTGGCGAGTAGACAGAGATGTTGTGTGCGAGGAGCCATGGAGCCAGGTCATGTGGAGGGCAGAAGTCTAAGGGTACCACCGCCTGGTCAGCACCAGAAGACCTGAACTTGCAGGGTGTTGGAAAGAAAAAATGGAAATGGTGTCTAGTGTTCGCATAGTGAGAGAGATGTAATCCTTTCAAGAACAGACAGAAAATCGGTTTTCTTGAAGCCATACACAGACACCTCGCCGGGTCCTGAAGACCTGGGCACCTACCGCCACAACTCTTACGCTAAAGCAATTCAAAATCTCTTTATCCTTTATGGATCAGGTTATCTAAACATCAGCACAGTGGTGAGGGACAGAAGATAACATCTCACTTCGTTCTCTGCCGAAGCGATTTACCTTCCATGTTTATAATTTCAAACACAGCTTCATAAATAGCGCTCTTTACAACATTATCATGAAGGGAAGAGGAGTGGCCTAACCCCAGGCGGACAGGCCGAGGAGTTGAAGACTTGGGCTTTGGTATTCCGATCAACTCCGTAGACCGTAATTAACATGTGACAGTCCGAGTTACTGTGTGACCAATCACTGAGTTAGGAAGGTCTTCTACAATTTACCAATCGAAATATTTCCTTCAGGTGGTCTTGACTCCTGTAATTTAATGCTAAAAAGACGGCCAACACATCACGCCACATGATGGAGGAGTTTGAAATCATCGTGCACGGGCGGTTGTTACAGCTAACGCGCTCTCGTACATTACTAGGCACTAATATCGTACCAGATTTTATCGCAACTTTCTCCGAGTTCATCCGTAATTATCGTCATGAAGTACGTGTGTAAGTTGGCGATGACATGACGCAAGGTGAAGTGTAAGAGAGACGGAACGAGCGCTACGAGTGGCGGAGGAGAGTGGAGAAAAAGCTGGAGAAAAAAAGATGGCAAAGACAACAGAATCCGAGACAGGCCCGGATGGAGGAATATGACAAAGGAAAACGAAAGAAGTTTAAAGAAAGATCCGAGTTAAAGGGATGATAGAATACGAGAGGTTTAAGCTTCGGTTTGAGCAGACATGAATCGAGTCCCTGGCGAGGAAACTGTCTCATTTCTTTATGAAGATGTAATTAACATAGAGCAACTCTTCTCAGTTCCCACTGAGGCAGACGTTCTGACCATTCACTGTGTATTCTTAAAACTCCACTGAAGAAAATAACCGAGTTGGGAAGAAAGCTTGAGTACACACTGAAGAAAAGGATGAATCTCTAATGTTGAAGATCTTTTAAGGTATTCTCCAACGGCAGAGGTTCAAATTTCCACCACGAATATTTTTCAGGCATGGATGGGAAGCGAATGATGTATACATATATCAGTGCACTGGAGTGCTTGCCCTTCCGACTGAACAATCTAACGTGCCCGGGTTCGAATCCCGGCTCACACCGAACCTCTATGGTTGGTCAGTGATACCTGGTACAAGCCAGGGTGTACATGCATATGTGCGTGCAGCACAGAAATAGGAATCATACATGTACGCATCCAACGACACATACATACACGCACACACACATGCACACATTACAAAACAAAGCGTCATAAAAATACCTATATAAACACACGCACTGGAAATGTCGCTACATGGATAATTATCCAACAGCAGGATCGTATATCAGCCAAGTTTAGCTTCCTCTTGTGGCTATTCTGCCAGTCGCCACCTGATATCAGCTGACTGTTTGGGCTTAAAAGGGGCCAGTCAACTACTACGATCATTAAGACCACCAACGCCTAGCTGCATCCACCAACCAGATTCTCTGCAAGACCTTCTTCATGTTTTAAGGACAGTACCCACACCACATACACTCCCACCGTGCATGTGGCCCTATGCTATGCTGCCGGTGGCCGCCTCAAACCCTCGGCTGGCAGGGGACCTTACGAGTTGCCAGACGTTTCCGAAGGTTCCTGGAAGATGAGAGTCTACAGCTCTAGCTAGGATTCCTAAGTTTGTATCTGACAGAGCCAAAGTAGATAATAATATTTATTAAACTTTTACATTTTGCGAACCTTCACGTGGGTTAGATTGGGTCAGATTGTGTCAAACAAAAGCTAAACTACCTTTTTCTATAAATTCCAGTGGTCACCATCCATCAGACATAATGGTCTGTTGCATCTAAATACCATCACTTGGTAGGCGTTTGTGAAAGGCTAGTTTGCCGGCAACAGGATCCTTCTTTAAGGCGAGGCTATTTTGGTGAGCGAGTCAGAACGGACCTTGAATACCCCAGTTACTCAGCACGTCCACTGGCACACACACACACACACATATATATATATATATATATATATATATATATATATATATATATATATATATATATA
>JAYMFT010056523.1:0-15065 GCA_038088735.1 Panulirus argus | reverse complement strand
CTCTCTCTCTCTCTCTCTCTCTCTCTCTATATATATATATATATATATATATATATATATATATATATAGATATCGGTAGGGCTAGGGACGGCTAAGTGAGCCAACACTTCAGTGGTTGTCAAGTGTCACTCCTTTAGCCCAAGTAGCTGTCCTGTCTGTTTACCTTAGCTACACGTGGGCAGCTGGTTTTCGTTCCACAAACCTACAATCTCCCCTCAAATATAACACTGGACAACACGTAGCCCACACGAATCGTTCTTTGTAACTCTGTATTTTCCTGCGGTGAGCGCTATGCGCTATTCCTGCCTTTAGGCAGAATCTCACACACACACACTCTCTCTCTCTCTCTCTCTCTCTCTCTCTCTCTCTCTCTCTCTCTCTCCAATAAAAACGATGAAATGTTTTCCCGTCAGTTTAAAGCTCATTAAAGTTCATTCATAAGAAAATAAAATCACACACACACACATCCTGCAGAGAAGAAACTATTTATGTGAGAGAAACATGGTTTCAGGGAAACGTAACGAAATTCTATGAGAAAGCGATCTTTATTTTAGACCAAAGAGAAGGCTGGGTGGATTGCCTATACCAGGACTGCCAAAAAGCATTTAACACTATAGCACGATAGGAGGTGGGCAGTGAAGCTGGATCATCTGGCAGGAATGAGTGGGAGACTACTTCGATGGATGGATCATCTTATTTACGCACGTCAGGGTAGTCTTCTGGAAATGGGTAGAAGTCGTTGGCGTGCTTTTCTTGATCTATGTAAATTGCTTGCCAGAAGGACTAGTATCCTGCCTGAATATGTTTGTAGATAATGCCAGCGTCATGAAGGAAGTGAGAAGCGAGGAAGGCTGCATGAGCCTACAAGGGGACCCAGGCAAACACCAAAGGTGGTCTGGTAAAAGTTTGAAACGAATGCTGTCTAGCTGGAAATAAACTTTAGGAATCCGTTTGTGAGAGAGTCATGGGAATAGACATCGTCTTCAATTTGTTGCCAGAGTATTACATTAGGAGAATAGGAAAGGAAAGAAACTATCTGCTGACATATAAAAGAATAGCATTTCAGTACATGCATGAGGAAATATTGAGTAAGCTATTCAGACTCTGCATAATGCCAAAACTAGAATGTTTGGTCACCGCATCTAAAAAAGTACGAAAAACTGATAGAAATGGTCCAGGTGAGGACACAAAAGATGGATCGAGAATTTATAGAGCTGAGTTACAGGATGAGGCTCATGTTTAACTACAAAGGAAAAAAAGAAGAGTGAGAGAGGGTTTGATCACAACATTTAAGTTTCTGTATCAGTTTGATGACGTAGGTAGTGCAGAATTCTTTGAAAGTTGCAGGGATAGGACAACGGGAGACCATAACATGAAATCCGAGAAGAAACTTATAAGAAAAAATGTAAAGAAATTCTTTACATTAAAAGAGTGGACAACATACAGAAGTTTGAAATGTGTGAACGAGGAAAATGTTCAAGAGATGGGGCCTTAGGAGGGTAAAAGTCCCTCCATGTCTCTCTGTTCACTAGGCATATCTGACCCAAATCTGTCGTGGATAGTGGATGTTCCAGGGTTCAACCATTCTCCTCTCTAGCCTCACATTAACACATCTTGAATTCAGAGTTGGAATCCCAGCATAGTGTATTTTTTCCTGAGGTCTTTCGTGAGTATATGAATATTGCATGTAGATTAGAGATATGAATTTGATCTGCAAATTTAGTCTTTCGTGGGGTAGGAAAGGTTAGAGATTTTCGATATCATTTTTGTCCTTTTTTAGTTCGGCTTTACGAAGAGGAAGAAATATTTTAGAGCCCCCAGCGTCCACGTCGTGTTTGCGTACCCTTGTGCGTCCTCACTTTGGTTAAGTTTTACATCACAGTTTAGTTCTTTGTCACGATATGATGTACGGTTATACAACTTCATGAGCGTTTCAGCATCCTACCAGAAATAAGTAACTCTTATCCACGTTTTACGCCTCAAAGGCGAACATCATAATTCGATGTCACCTTTGTATTTTTTTTCTTTTTTTCACGAAGGAAGTACCGCAAGAAGAAGTGAAGAAGGTAGTATTGTCGTTTCTATCGTGGAAGGATCATGCAAGACCCGTGATAAGCGATTAAGTGCGTAGATGTTATCTGTCTTCGTTGTATATTTCATATGGAATGAATATTTCTGATATTATTATTTTGATGACTTCTTGTCCCAGATTATGCCTCCCTTTCCTGTCTTCCGACGGATAACTTCATAAACCATCAGGTCTTCGTCATCTGGCTTTCTTTTATACTGTCCTGTTGAAGATAGCCTCGTCATAGACCATAAGGTCATCAGGTATCCAGCGTACCCTGCGCTAAAGCCTTTGCAAACGGTCAATCACATTAATTTTCCAGGCTATGATTATTTGTCGAAATCATTGCGAACTGACTACCTTTATTCGACATCCACCATCCCCTGGACTGTTCCCATTTCAGTTCATCTTGATCTCCACTTCTCATTCCTCACTTGGTCATGTCCTTTAAAACGAGATTGATGCTACGGTAACATGCATGGGAATGAAGAAAAGAAGAAGGAAAATTCCAATAAAGGATGCAAAATTCGTGGATGATATGAGTAGCTATAAGTAGCGTGTTCCTTTTTTACAACCACAATTCGTCTGGCTGTTCCAGTGTTTCACGTTCATGTCTCACTGTCGTAAAGGTGAGTCTTGATGTCGTAAGGGTGAATCTCACTGTCGTTAGAGTGAGTTGCGTTAATCCATCAGTCGACTACCGTCCCCGTCCCCACACTGCTATTTTGCTGTCCACATCATAGGTTGTGGACACAAGCATTCTGTTCTCAGATTCATCAGACAGAGCTTTCATGAATTTATGATTTCAGTTATTTTAACGAATGTTTAAACTGCTAATTCCAAGGTTACATCCTGTTTCACTACATTCCTCCCAAGTCATTCCAAGATTAATTCTTCTCTATTTCCAGTTGCCTTTCGTATGTCTCCTGCTGCATCATCATTCATATTCTAATGTTTGTAAATTTTTCTCCACATCTTCACACTTTGACGTTTCTTCCTCTATGCATTGTGTATTTTCTACTTTCTAAGATGTATATCACTGTCTCCCTCATCTGTTGCTTTCAGTAGCTTGGTAAAGTTCCCCTCGTCTCTCTTACTCGCTATGACCTGGGAGACTGCCGCCCTTATCTTCAGTTTTCCAGTCTCCTTGTATTTACCCCACACTTTAGTTTCCATTTGGGAATGTTCCCTTGTTTTCCTTAACGCTACGCTCGAGTCTCTTCAAGTTTCTCCTTGACCTTTTTATTAACGCTCGACTCTCCTGAAGTTTCTTCCTGACCTCATTTCTATTTTCCCTCATTATGTTTTCAACTCTTCTTTAAGCCTCCTGTAAAGCACCTCATCCTTTCTCAGGATCTCCTCATCTGTACCTTCCTTTCCCTAATATTAACTGGCATTCTTTCTTTTCTTCAGCTGATGTCACCACATCCTCGCTCCACTGCGTTGGGCCCCTTTCCCGCCTTCCCATCTTTCCTGCAGCAACTTCCTAATTCCTCCTCTGTACCTCTAAACTTCTCTCATGTTTCCTTCACTCGCTGCCAACTCCCTCATAAGACCAAAGTCACTCATAGATTCACTTCATCGCTATATATTTTGTTCATATCCATGTCTCTTAAAGGTTTTCAAACCTCATCAACAGCTTTTCATCAGTCCTATCGCTATCAACTAAGCACTTGGAGGCTGGCAATCACCATGCAGGACACAAGGCATGGAATAACCCATCGCCTCTAGGTTCCCAGTATTTATTATACAAAACTTTTTTCATTCATCCCTCAGTACCTTCGTTTGGGTGAATTAGTATCGAAAGCTAAACCTGAACTGACTATGTTTATATCCTCGGACGACGAGAGAAAACTCAAAAATATTTTTGGGAAAGGAGGGTGTCTTACTGACCTCACTGTATTAATCACAGACAACATAGGTTTGTTCACATTATGAGCAGAAACTCCAACAAATGAACTACATTCATATATCTACAGGAATCCTCACACCACCCCATCATATTCTCTTCGCCATCCTTTTGATCAACACTCGCACTTTGGTATTTCCTCACCGCATCCCACATCTCTCTCTGCTTTCTTTATTATATATCGGAATCTTTCCCGTACAGCTTCCTGTTCGTTGTTGTTGTTATAACACTCAACCATTCACCAGTACTGACAATAATGTAGAACTTCCGTGTTCAGCTGGTAGTCTGATTCTCGATTCTATTTGTAATGAAAAAGAGCAGAGCCAACTTTTATCATAATTCTTGATCGTACAATCGTATTTTCTCTCATGTTCTTTCAACCTTCTTCCCTCACAGCTCGTCTCTCTTATCCCACCATTCGTGCTTCAATGTGAATCAAAAGACAAACATTCTATCCCTCACTGCATGGCATCTCTCTCTTTCCACCTCATACTCCGCTCACCCTCTGTACAAAGACTTTTCCTTAGTCAGAATTTCTGTACACAGAAGTTCATCAGGATTATATGATCACTCAGAAGGGTAGCTCTGTGGCTATACTATCAGAGGAAAAACACATTTGTAGTATATGGAACTGACATCCTGTAACTGTATTCCTAGACCTGCATTTAATTACCACCCGTAACAGGGCTTGATTACTTGCATTATGTAACACTGGTACCTAGGTATCTTATCGTCACCTATATATACGAAGTAACACGTCATGGTAATATGTAGAGGTTAACTTTTTTTTTCAGTGTTTGTATTAAGAGTTTACATTGGAGATTCAGTAGTTCGCTTCTTATTGCTTCTCCTTTTCCATCGAAGTCGCAAGCAGTCCAAAGGCATTGTTTCCTGATGTTTCCATCATCCTCCGTGAGGCACACCGTCCACACTCCTCTTGCTCCTATATTCTCTCACGTAGCGCACACCGTCCAGTGACCTCCCTCCTTGCCTCTCCCTGTGCCTTTAAGCCTCATACCGTCTGCAGGGCTTGTTTTTTTAAATCTCTCTCTCTCTCTCTCTCTCTCTCTCTCTCTCTCTCTCTCTCCATATACGTTCATGGTCTTGTATGAAAAAAAAAATGAGATGATTTCCGTCTGAAATGATATATTGGGTCGTCGGATACAGAAACGTATGCATGAGACAGGGAAGGCAAAATAAGAGTAAGTTTAGTATACAGAATACATGTTAAAAAAGACATTTCAGCGTCTCATTTCTCTCTGGGTCTCTAGAAGGCTTTACGTTGTCCCGAAAGCTAATGCAGCCAACAGCACGCGTGACTTACAATGCCAAGCTGTGGAAAGATTAACTTACTAATATCACAGGAAAGGCAAGCGTATTTGTCATTAACATTTCGGTATAAATACCTGTTTTTCGCTCTTATTTCGGTATACAAACGTGTATTTCGACCATATCTCGAAATACAAACGCGTTCTTCATTCTTAATTCGACATACGAACATTTTTATTTCATTTACAACTCAACATACAAACGTGTTGTTCATCTATTCACCAACATAGGAAAATGGTTCTCCTTTACGTCTCGACATTCGACCATGTTTTGTATCTGTATTTCGATATAAGAACATAAAACTTTCACTTATATATCCATTTACGATTTTTCTTTTTTTGATATTTCGGTATACATGGTTTTCATTTACATTTTGATATGCGTCCGTGCTTCTAGACCACCTGAAATTCAATTTTCCTTCACGAGAGAAACAGACCCGAAGTCAAGTTTTAGAGAGAGAGAGAGAGAGAGAGAGAGAGAGAGAGAACCAGCCTGCCCACGTCAGGGGCTGATCAACCCCCACACCTACACACGCTACTGCTCCACCCATCCACCCACCACCTACCCATCCACCAACCCCAGTGGAGATGATGTGCTTCATTACACTAAGTGGGAGACTGGCTAGCGTGGGAGGTACTTTTTTTTTCTCTCCTTGAGGCGAGCGTCTAGGAACAGGGACTTGGGAGGTGGGGTAGTAATTTCCCCGGAGAATATGTGATGTTTCAGCGGATTTGGACGAAATGGCGAATTTGGAAATCTGGCTCCAGGAATCTTGATGGAATGAGCTAACGAAGCGAGTTAAGTTGTACATCTTTTGTCTTGCTTATTCACTTATATATATATATATATATATATATACTATACTGTATAAAACCATTTTTCCTCTGGATAGCGTTGCCTTGAGGGATTTATATTAGAGATATAAACATCGACTTCCTCACTGATGTTCCTCATTAGAGATACGTTATTTTGATGCGAGTTGTACGAAGGCTGAGACACAACAGAGTGCGCCACCTGTCGGTAGAATCTTACATTATTCCTCATCCTGCTATTGGCTCTTATTCATCTCTGTTTCTTGTTAATTATTCTCTCTCATTCTGATATTTTCCGATATATCTACTCCCTCACTTTAATATTTCTTCGATTAGATCTTAATAAAACAATTATTTTTGCATTGCTACTTAATGACTTTTAAGTCTCCCCTTTCACTGAAATAATTTATAACATTTTCACTGAACGCGCAGGAAGCCGCCAGACTGCGTTATGTAACTTATCAAATTAACCGTTCCCGAACAGCGTTGATAACAACTCTTATATATGATGAACATTTTTTGTGTCTCTCTTTATGCAAATAAGCGAGCCGAATTACGGAGGGGCTTAAAAAACACTAAAATGCATTTCAGATGCTAATTCGCCCAGTCATTAAATTAGAATATTTCACAGGGCGTCATAATAGGCTGGATAACGTGGTACAAAAAAAAAGGTTATTATCTTCAGGCTTTCGTTCCTGTAATTGCTCTTGAAGTTAACTTGCCTGACCTGATTGGATGAGGATGATAAGATGGAGATTATGAACAGATGGAAAAAGAAGGTTGGAAAAAAGAAAAAATGAAGAACATGGGTCTAAGCAGACATAACTCAAGCTGTCCCGCTTGTGGTATACTTTCATATTGTTCGAGAGAGAAGAAAAAAATATGGTATATCAGAAAAATATGATGTACAAAATAGAGAGATACTTGATATATTGATGACACAGAGGAGGAAATAGCGAAAGAGGATTTACCCATCGTGTTCGACGGAAATAATCCACGTATTTCTGACAGAATACTCATACTTTATACTTACGATAATACGTGATACTTTACACTTATGATAGTCAGGTGAAATGGTCCCTACATGAAGATGATAAGTGTGATAATGTCTTAACAAGACAGGTCTCCATCTGTGAATGCTATTAGAGAATATTATTTCAAATTGTAAATAAAGACAGCACACACACGCGGACACACACACACACACACACACACACACACACACACACACACACACACACGGGCTCAGGGGTAGGCCCTCATGGGTTCAAAATCCTGGGCGAGGCAGTCGGCCTACATCCAACCCAGGTATTCATCCTCCCTTCGATGTTGATAGATATAAATGGGTACCTGGCTTAGGCTGACTGTGTGTGTTTGGGTCTTCTTACAAATATAATGCCCTTAATAATTCATTTCATGCCAAATGGACGTTAATTTCCTTCTATTCTATTTTCATATCGTGAGTATTTACTTGTCTTGGTAATATCTAAATGAGAAGCAACACCAGTGAAATAACAGAGACGAAATGCCACTTTACATGATAATCCAATCGTCCATCACTGATAAGAAGACACGGTAAAGACGTCCCTATTATCACAACGGTGTTCTGAAACTTTACGATTTCTCCATTGCAATGTACAAATAATTCTAGGACATTTTTTTTCAGTTTTCAGAATCTGTCAATACAGACTGAACGATAAAGTAACTAGGATGCCATTGTGGTCTTATTCAGTTCCCCTGCCAGTAAGAAATATAAGAGAAAACTGACAATCTTTTTTTTTTTTACTCATTAGTTTCTGAAAGCAGTGAGAAATGTTTTTCTTTCCTGACTACAGCAAAAATTTCATCCACGTATGACGTTTCTGTGTGAATGTTTAAGGATTTCATGACATCCGCTGACTAAAAGTCAGTCATTTAGGCAAAAAAATCCTTCCCATTCCTGAAACACACAGCGAATTAATCAGTGGGTAAAACGAGAGCTATGATATGTAATCTTTCATATTGCGAGATGACAGAGGATCATTCTTTGATTTCCTGCTCAATATTGTGGCTCGTGGTATGATTACGTATCAAAAGATGTCAAATATAAATCATTCATGTGACTACATATACAATATTCCATGAAGAATGCGTATGATTAGCTTTTAAATCCGTATTTGCGTACCGAAGCTATCCCATATGAACCTAGGAACAGAGATGATGATAAAGGATTGAAAGGCATCTTCGTATACATCAACATTTAAAGCTAAGGTCTAGTTGCTATACAGTCTGCCTTATCACTGAGGTATGAGACTGTGCCGTGTAAAGCTATTTCAAGTCTATACACCAAGCTATTTTAAAGTCATTATGGGCTTTCTTTTACGGCATGTGACACAGACTACTTTCTGAACTAAAAGGCTGTTCTTCTATTGCTTGCTAGTATTTTGGAACATATAATTTGACAAAGCAATGGGATATACTTTCGTTCGTCAGATCATTGTTTTCCTTTTCGCTTATAATTGAAAAAGGATTTCTATTTTTCATATATTCCTACAACTATGAATTATAAAAACTTAAGTTTTATTTCCATTTTTAATAGATAATGAAAGTTGACAACAATATGATTTAAAGTGAAAATTAACAGAGTTTGCAGGAATTATTACCATAATCATCACATTAACATCTATTCAAACCCCAGTAGGTTAAAAATGAAATTTGTTACGAAATAATCTTCATAGTCTCAAACTGAAAGCAGAATCTTTGAGATTCGGAAATGTAAAGGGAGGTTTGTGATTACTGTTTATGTGTTATGAGAAGAGAGAGAGATTTACACTCGTGTTTTCCCGTCTCTTAACCTTAGGTATATGTGCTATGTCTTTACTCCTATGTATATACACACACACACACACACACACGTACGATTATAACCGTGTGGTACAATGGATAAAACTTTAAACCTAAGATCCAAAGACTGCTGGTTCGAATCTTGTTATGGTCGCTTCTGTGGGCTTCCGAGGGATGGTGGCGAGCGAACCATATGAATCTCTCTCTCTCTCTCTCTCTCTCTCTCTCTCTCTCACCATGTCAGAATTTTGGCGTCCATCATGTAAAGCCTCTTCAAATACCTATAAATTCTTCCGGACCTGAACCATTGGTGTGGACACCCTGAATCCTCTGCATTGTTCATGACACTGTAAGCGAAGCATGACTTGTCCTCGTCCTCGCCCTCGTCACAATACTCTAAGTTTCATGAGAGCAAATCTAGAGCGGCGTCTGCGTCTCTCATGTCTTATTCATCTCGAGGCGAGGACGACTTTTCTCTCACTTCAACACTTTTCATGTAATGATGGTAGGATATTTATTTAAGATTGTATCTTATCATATTTTCAGTACACTTCGAATACTCGTTTTATTCTATGTGTATCAGTCTATTTGAATAGTACGGGTTGGGAATTCTACACACGTTGGGCCTAATATCAAGGTCTTTTATATAATTAAGTTTCTTAATCTTTCGTATACCGTCAAAACGCACTGTTCCATCCACCACGCTAACACTATAGAACTTCACTTACGTATGTAGTAACTCTTGTCTTCCTCGTGTCATGGTTTTTGGTACGGCTTTAGCTGGCGCGCGCAGCAGAGCTCCTCCTCAGGAAGAATTGTAAACACAAACTGTCTGCTGGTAAATATTTGAATCGTATTTTAAGTGCATGGACGTTAATGTTCATCAATTCGTCCATATCTTAGAGAACAAAACTAGAATAAGGTTCTCAATCTTTGTCACCTCCTTCAGAAACGCGCAATGAACTATTAGAGAAGGTCCAGAAGAAGGAAGAGAAGATGGAACCAGAATAATCAAGAGAACCGAGTTCGAGTGCAAAGTTACAGGCCACGAACCTACCCACCTTGGAAGAGAGAAGAGTATAGGACGATGTGGTCACAACCTTCTCATTTCTAAACTAGTCTGACGATGTCGACAATGAACCGTGTTTGGAAAAGATACAAAGACATAGCAACCGGAAGCCATAGCGATAAAACTAAGGAAGAAACTTGTTGGAAAATATTTAGGGACGTAGTTTTATAGATGTCAGAGGGGCAGATGAATGGGATAAGCCGAGTGAAGAAAATGTGAATGCTGAATAAAAATTCTTAGCAATATACGAGATAGAATGTTTCAAGGGATGGAGCCCCACGAGTGTAGAACTCCCTCCCCGTACAGTGCAATTACTTAATCACTCACGCAAACGCAAAGACAAGTTTTGCAGTAAAAGATAAAATGCAAGAACAAATATTCTGTATGCAATTACTTCCATCATTACATGAAAAGCGTGAAATGAAAAGAGAAAAAATCGTTCTTTCCTTAGCATGAATAAGGCATAAGAGAAGCACCTGCTGCAGGTTTTGGAGTTTCGTAAACAGGACGAAGGTGAGGTATGCTTTTGCTTTCAAAATATGAAAAAAAAGAAAATAATACGGAGGAATCAGAACGTTCATACCTACCAGAGTTTGAAGCACTCCAGGCAGATTAAACAGTCAAATGAAACATCGCAACTCTTTAGGTCAATTGGCTTCCAATCGTTTCTCATATCATTATTCTGCTCATTTCCGTCCCTGACACCAACCTTTTTGCCCCGCTGTTGGCCTCCGGGACAGCCATGTCAACACATTTCATTCGTCATGAAGACGCACTAGTCGGCAACTGAAGCTTAACTGTGTAGCGTTGTTTAAGGCGTCAGTAGGCGAGTGTTGCCACGCGACGCAGTTTCTTCCAGTTGACTGAGGCTGAATGGGTATCTTCCTCAGCGTTTCTCTACTCCTGATGAGGGATACTGACCATTCCGTGTCCACGAAACACCTCTGCTACGGCCCTTTTTCATATCGAACCTGACGACTTTCTTTCCTTTTATTTTTCTAGTCGAGACGACATGTGCACCAGAGGCCCTAATCATGGCCACCTCATTAACGCTATGCAGTATATAGATATACATACCCTAACCTGAGCCAGGTACACGTTTCATCAACCAACCCTTTGGGGTGGATGAACATATGGGTTGCCTGTGGATCGACTGCCCCAGCAACCAGGATTCGAACCTGTGTGCTCGACTCCGGGCGGGCGGCCCGTGAATGCGTCACGGTCAGGAACGCTAACCGCTATACCACGGAAGTCCGTGCTTTCTGACCCTCTCGTTCATCCTGTCTGTGTTGTAGCCAAAGACCCTCTAACTTGGGGAACTGTTGCAGAGATAAGTGCATTTTCTTTTTCCCTTTTTCCCAGCAATTTCAGTGACACTGTAGTAAGGGTGTTCTGCTATGCGGGTATTATTTCAGACGGCTTTCGTAATCCTCCTTAAAATCCGTCGAATGATCGTACTCAGCGCTCGCCCCCTAGTCAGCAACGCTTCTCTCTACCTCTGCCAGCCATTGACACTGAAATCAAAGGTGAAGGTAGAAATGCAATCGGGGAGAATTTTGATTCATGTCTCGAGCAAATGCATAATCACTCACATGCAAGGCACTGGGGTAAGTCCTTCGTCTGTCTCTCTCAAGACCCAAGTGAGGATGTTCGACATTCACTCATTTTACGACCCTGAGATATACATAGAGGTGAACACGAAAACGTGACCATAATACAATACGTAAAATTCGTAGAAGAAAAAAAAAAAGTAGATTAGTTTATCTTATGGTCTACAAAAACAGCAACAACCTTAAACACACTTGGTTGGATGTGGGCTGAGGAATGAGGATGTTGCTCCCTCGCTAACGATGTTATCAGCGCTAAGTATGATTGATGGCTCGAGCCCTTTGAGATATAAAAGCCTGGAGGGTCAGGTCAATTGCCAGGTTCATCATACCCAACGGTCGTTCCGTCGTATTCAAGGGTCGTACAATCGTGCTCAAGGGTCGTACCGTCGTATTCAAGGGTCGTACAACTGTGCTCAGGGGTCGTACCGTCGTGCTCAAGGGTCGTACTATCGTATTCATACGGTCGTAGACTTAGTATCCTACTTGGCTTACCATACGTGTCCTTAAGCATAAATACCTCCGTCGAATCATAAAACATTTCGTTTTTTTTTTCTCTCTCTATCACTTTAAATGAAAATTTCATTTTTTTTTCAATTTTCTCTCGATTTAATCAACATGGTTTATGTAATGGCCTGTAGAGTATATAAATTCTTTTTTTTGGTCCATCCAACCATCTTTCTTTTTGCACGCGATGAAAAAAAAATAGCTCTGACCAGAGCATTCATTTCCGCTCATGCGAATTCCCCCTTTTGCAACAATGACATTCTGTCATGATGAAACTCTCGTGAAAAAAAAAAAACTGCATTTAGATTCACACTGTTCGCTGCGTTACCCCCTGGTGCTACGTACAGTAAGTTATTGTAGGATTTGACACGGCTGTATTACTCCCAACAATATATTTACGATTACATTTACACAAGGGGAAAAGAATTAGCTATTCTTATAATGTAATTCTGTGTTGACGAGGTCACAGTGGCTAAATCACATGTACGTATGTTCTGTTACAATTAGGATTCTAATATCTGAAACGTCAGGGTAAAAGTAGATTTTTTTTGTATGCCTATTAAGATTGTATCATAAAATCTGTCACGTATGATGATGAAGTCTGACCTGGAAATAAACCTGACTCTAGAAAAAATCTCATTGGTTGACTGATGTATGATAAGGGTAAAGCGTCTTACATTTTTGCATTGGTGTAAAACGGGATATAATCTATGTTTCCTATCCTTGTTCTATACGTTCGTCCTGCACGTTCATCCTTCACGTTCTATATCTCTCTATACTCGTCCTCTATCATCTATGTTCATCATGTGTAACGTTCCCCCCATATCCATCCTCCCTGTTCATCATCTATGTTCATCCTGGATGATGTCGTCCCTCTATATCCGTGCTCTATGTTCAGACTGTGTTTTTTGTCTCTATATCCATCTTCTATGTTCATCCATGCTTCTCTATACAGCACACTACAGTCAGCATCTCAACGCATACTCATGTTTTCATTTTTCTTCTTCTTTTACCAGCCCACCACTGTTTGGGTTATGGACCCACGACTTTAAAAAGACAAAAAATGAGTAGCCAAGAAAGATATCTGTGCGTACCAGACCCACCATTTGCTAATGGTGAAAGGCAGAGACAAAAGAAAACGGCAGAAAAAAAGGAAAAACTAACATTCCCATTGTGAAACAAAAGATTAACAAAGCCGACTTCTGCCTTAAATTCCTGAAATAGTAAAAAAAAGAGAAAACTGTAAAACTCCCATTCTGAAACAAAAGACTAACAAAACTGCCTGCTACCTTTTTGACATTCATGCTCTTATTTCATTTTATTCTAATGATGAGAACTGGACATGAAAATATGCTGTGGGGGGGCAAAAAAGTGTCGTAATTAATTCCATTAACAAAAAATCTGTTGCTTTGTATTTTCACTGCCCACGAGTCACGAATTAACGTTTTTTGGTAATTACACTCGAGATGAACTTTCCTGAAATTAATATTTTTTTCTTCTAAAACGACCGGTGGAACAAGTTTGCTCCTGACGTTAACGACAAAATTACACTTTTTAACCTTCTTGATGATAAGATAATGACGCCATTTGATTATCAATATCTACTAACTTCTGGGTAATTAGGGAAGTGCCTACATAAACATTAGGAACAAGATTTTTGGGGGACATAGCCATTGCGACACAGCAGTCGAGCAATTTTTTTCTTTGAGACTGTTGGGTCCAAAATTAGTAACATACTAACGGATAAATGTATAGGAATAATTGCCAACATTATGCCGGGCATAATTCGATTATCTGATAATTCACATACGTGCGTTGGAGAGGTAGTTGGATGTGAACGTATTGACAAGGATGGTAAGTCAAATGTTTAAGAAAATTTTTCGACAGATGCAAATGTAAAAGTTTGTGGTCGTTTTAAAAGAAGAGGAAATGACATATGCGTGTGTGAAGAAAGTTGTGAAAGTGTGTGAACTTGGGAAATAGAGTTGTGTAAGAAGAATGGCATAAGGGAGAAAATGAATAAAACAAGGAGAGTGGGTGACGAATGGAAATCAAATAGTAAAGCAGTGTTCTTCACCTGTGCTGGTGAAGTACGTAGCCTACGGAAGGTAGGATTTAGATGCATGAGAAAGGGTAATCAGTCGTAAAATTACAGAGTGTAGCGCAGCCTTGGAACTGCAGGAACCCTTGGAAAAAAGAGATTCTGGGTAATCCACTCTCAGAAAGAGGCGCTGGATTAATTAATCATACACACCAGTCAGTTTCAATAACAGATTGCTTACTCTTAACAGAGCTTCTTAATTTCCATTGCTGGTCGTTCGACTGACTTAAAAGAGGGACCAGAATGTCACCATTCTCATGTGAGGTTTTGAAGTGTGGTACACTGTGGTGAAAATCACAATTGAGTGTTTTGATTACGTATATTTGCTGTAAAACATAAGATATGTAGCCATATACCCAAAATCACAGCACACTCAACTGTTAGTCTATATGAATAGTAAATGAACATATTGGGAAATTGCACTAGCTTTAAAAAGAACGGAATTAACAGAAAGCTGTCTCAGGCGTGAATGTAACTCGTTTGTGTTCTCATTTGAACAATTCTTTCTCTGTTCATTGTTGGACTTGAAGGTTATTCGTTTAATGCAACAAACTTTGCATTAGCGTTTTTTAATTGACCTTAGAGGACTTAGCTTTTTCCACTACTGCCTCGAGACGGGGGCTTTACAGTACTATAATTACTTATGTGTGATCTATTCGGGATTGGAGTTTTGCCGAAGTTCAGATCTATACAGAAGAGGATGAAGACAAAGTAAGAGGGGAAAATATGTACAGAGTTACTAATCAATGTGATATTTTGGTTACACACACACATACACATATTATATATATATATATATATATATATATATATATATATATATATATATATATATATAT
>JAYMFT010056513.1:0-15065 GCA_038088735.1 Panulirus argus | reverse complement strand
GAACAATGTGGAGTACAGGGGTCGCCGCGCAGTCAAGAGACTGAGCCAGGGTATAAGAAGCAACGGAGGAAACCACGGAAATGCCTGTGGGGCCTGGCTGTGGACAGAAACTGTGCTGTAGGTACATTGCATTGAACAGCTAAAGAATAGAAAATATATGGCTTTTCTTCGTCTGTTCCTTCGTTACCTCGCTAACGCGGGACACGTCGAACAATATATATATATATATATATATATATATATATATATATATATATATATATATATATATATATATATATAATACAGTATTCTAAAATTTAATAAATAAAAAAATGTATTACATTTTATGAAGGGAAAGCATTTATACCGGATGGAAAGGAACAGCAGACGCCACACACAAAGAAATATTGGCAAAGGACGGGACAAAAATGATAGACTTACAGCTAATTGATATTGAATATCTACAGCGTGTAGCCATAATCTACCATTAGGACACCGACGATCCGCAAAATTTGCAACATATTTTGCAAAACACATCTTTATACGATTCACCTTTTTTGGAAAGACGTCAGTTAAAAAGAAATATCGGAGGAGAAAAACATTACCAACATTTGTGGTGCATTAGTTCCTGTCATCTTTCATAACAAATTGCTGGACATAATGTTGGGTTCATATGTTTGGTTTCTATGGAGATCAGTAATATTCCTTCGAACCGTTGTCTCCACATTATTGTGTCTGAATACACAATTACCTGTTCTGACTCTCAAAGTATGCAGGTTGTTAGATTTAATGGCTGTCGTTAGTAAAAGCAAATTAAGACAGAATTCCAGCCATATACGAAACCCTACAAAGTACAAGAAATGCAGATATTTGTGTAAATGTTGATATTAGTACATCGACATAGTTAAAGAATTCACAAATGGAAAGCGGAGAGAAAATTTGTCTCCATTGCTTTTATGGAGGTTGTGAGAGCCCGAGTGTCGTGCTTGACCAGGCCCTTCCGACCGAACTTGGTCGTAAGTAATCCAGGTCAAAACCAAACACGACTCCGTAATCCTACCCACCGGACGTGGTCGTATGTAAACGAAAAATGACTCTGTCGTCCTTCCCGCTGGATGTAGTCGTATGTAAACTAGATCAAAACGAAACGCGACTCCATCACCCTGCCCGGGGAATCCACGACCTGTTTACTCTGGGTGTATGGTAGGGAGAAGCCAGGCGCTTCCCATGCATGCTAGTCGTCACGCCTATCATGTATTCCTCCCATGAGCCCCATAAAGGGAAAGTCGCATGTTGTATATCAAGTGAAATTTCTCTTGTGTCAAGAACACCTACAGCCAGAATGGGGCGCTCTTGCCTCGTTGTTACAGCCATTCGTTTACGATGTTCTGTTTTTGCTTGATGCTGACTGAATCCAACTTTTTCATTATATGTTAATATTACTGAAAGAACTGCAAGCCTGACTGAATCCAACTTTTTCATTATATGTTAATATTACTGAAAGAACTGCAAGCCTTTCTTCCTAGAAGTTAGACGGACTTAAAAGTCAGAGATTATTTGTAGTATACTTAATCTCGCTTGGCTAACCTTTCCCTTTAACCTAACCTAATTAGGATGATAAACTTCTCATGTCGAAATCTTTTTCCTAACAAGCAAAAGTTTGGATAACGTAGCTGTATACCATTTCGTTAAATAAACTTAGAATAATTCAGATTCGTTTTCTTTGGGCACCGTACTTGTAGATGATATACATGTTTTCTCTTTAATATCTAAACTTTATGTATTCACTCCTATCAATTCATAATATGTTTCTATAGATTCAGCTCTTATCCAGACGTTTCTAAATCTTCCAACATACGTTTGCAAACTTTGAGACTTCATTTTTCGTTAGTCACTTTAGCTGTGCTTCTCTGAATGACCTTTCGTTGGCAAGCAAATGTACAACATTGTTAAGGCCATCTGCTTCGCTCTCAAAGTTCCCATGGAAGTATGACTGTGTGGCTGCTTTTTTTAATAATTCATATCTGGACTTCGCTCCTTAGGCATCAAATCCGACGACCTGGAAACTGATTACGAGAAACAAATCTTTTAACAGTTGCTATGTCGCCATCACAAGAATGATAAAATGGGTTTAGTAAAAATACTGGCTGTGGTAGGCTTTCAGTTCATCGGTCAAAAATCGTGTCACGTAAGTTTCGAATATGAATATAGTTTTTTGATACTAAAGACTTTGTGGAGCGATGTATGCAGATACAACTTGCCTCTCAGGATATTCCTCCTGCAAGACGCATTTTGCCAATACTACTGCACCTCCGTTAAAACCCATGCATACCATGGGCAACACATTCGCTGAGTGAAATTGCACTATCGTGTCCTACATTCTCTCACCTTGTCTGAGTTATATTATGTGTAGTCTTACGCGCTTTTCTTATATATTCTTGAAACATTTGTTTGCCGGAAGCTATGCACACACACACACACACACCCTGCTGGTGCCATACGATGTAACTAGGCGCCCTCCGTGGAGATGGTGGCGGTAATTATGTGATGAGGCATGCATTGTGGGACCGTGTACGGCATGTGATCTCATTATCATGAACACTGCAGGTTGGGGGAAAGGACGTGAAAAGGAGGGGGGGGGGATGTGGATAGTAGATGGTAAGGATATAGCAGGGGTAGTGGTGGTGCGGGTACTAAGTGGGAAGGGTAGTGGTGGTAAAGCTCATTTAATTATGACTCGTTTCAAATCTCATCACAAGTCTAAAGAAACCTAACTCACTTCGTAGGTTCAGTCTGCTGTACCTCAGCTCAAGTATTAGCTTAAGCGGTAATAACAGCTTGTTTCAAAATCTTTATGCATCATATCAATGTGGCTGCCGTTACCTTCTGCAATCCGAGGATAACGAGGGTCTCTTTTGCGCGTGAGTATAGCAATGAGCTCCTTGTGTTTTTCTGTCTATATCTCCAGATACTATTCTGTTCGTCAGAAAGGTCACTGTACGTAGTATATGTAATGAAAGATTAGCTGAGAATGAAAAATCAAAGGTTGAGGTCATAAGTACAGGCACCGAGGAGGGTCATCCTCTGGTATATGCTCTAACGCAAGAGGAAATCTGGGCTAGTTAGATTTTCCGTCCCCAGAGCTGGTCATATTTCTGTTTACTGTTCGGCAGGGTTAAGGTAAGGAGGGTCTTCATTTACACATCTTTCCTGCGGTGGTTATCGTTTATCTTTATGCATTCTTGCTTTAGTTCCTGAATACTTATGCTAAAACAACTGTATCCTCTATAAAATAGTCTACATCATCTGTGGACGCTTCCCCACATACGGATAATTGAATGAACTTATATACACCTTTTTAAGGAAATTAATCTTGTAAAAGTGGTGTTTCTCTACTCTTAATATAATTTTGCACGTAATTAAATTCCAAGTTATGAACGTCTCCAAGAGAGAGCTCTTTTCGCTCAGTGGCAAACAGATGGGATCCGCTTTATCCCCAAGAATTTTCTTTAGTAAGCATCTCGTGTTGTAGGGCTGGATATCGACGGATCCTAGACTGTGCTGAGAGGTGTTCCGAAGTAGGGTTATGCTGCTAGGTGTTCTTTTCTAAGATGTGTGCGGGATTCCGCCTGCATCATCCTAACAGAGAGATAGATGTTTCTCATATTCATTTGAAAGAATCCTGGTGTTACCCAGAACCTTTCAAAGGGCTATTTCCATTAGCGGGAAAATGTAGACTCTTTTGGAGTGAGAAGTGTTTACATGAGAGCGTTCTGCCAATAATACAAACTACCAAGGGTGACTTTTCACTTGTGGCGTAACCTAGAGAAGGCGGAGCACGGTAACGACATAAAGATATACAGGTTGGCATTTGATTCCCAAACTCAAAACCTTGAGTTATTTCCTTAACTTGTTCGTTCGTATATATATATATAAAAAAAATGGATAATGTGAGGGAAACTATGGAATGGGTAGAATGAACAGTGGAGAAAGAGGGAGTCAAATACGTGTTTGTGTGCGACGAGCCGCGTTATAGTCAACGGTTCGATGATCGAACGAGCCAGTCTTATCTGAATAACGCGGGGCGGACCGTTGAAGTGGATTTCGCTATTCGCTCAGTCGTACCCAGGTGTGTGTGCGTGTGTGTGTGTGTGTGTGATTACGTTCTACCTTCTGTGTAAAATGGAAGAAGGGTTTTGTATTCGTGGGGTCTCGTTTGAGTGATTACCACTTGTGTTGCAGAAATGTTTATGTAGCAATTGCCCCATCTTTAATCTTTGTGCTTTCACCATGCTATTACTTTATACATACACATACACCCCAGCTTACGCCAGGTGTGCTTGTATGTGCTTGAGTATTTTTTGCATGCGCTTTGTTGTGTGGGTACGTTTTGCATACACAAATTTACACACATGATTCACTACAGGGGCCCATGGTGACATTAATCCTTTGAGAACGGCCTGCCCTTTAATTCAGTCCTTTCTGGATTAAAAAAGGACTGATATTTCCGGGGATCAATTTTTATCAGGATGTAAGGTAGGGTGTGAAGTGGGGGAGGTTGTGTAGGACTTGGGTGTACGACGGGACCAAAGACTACGGTACATTTCTGACAGTGTGCATGACGAGGATGTACAGTGTAAGGCAGAACACATGGCGAGGGTCTGAAGCAGGGTGTGTGTGTTGGGGGGGGGGGGGGGCCCCCGCATGACCGGTGACAAGCGTCTGGCCAAATCCATTCATCACCGTGTCCATCGCAGCCTCACCCATATATCTTCCTAATCCAATATAAACACATTCTTACCCGGGTGATTATGGTGAACCCTCAGATTTGACAGGAGTGTGGAAACGTAGTGCACAGTTGCTGGGACAAGAGCAAAGAACAAACTTGGGTGCAGAAAATCGGAATCTCACGCTGTGTATGAAGTAGTCAACACGGGCGGCTGGTGGCGTGACGTGGGCCGCCCGCACAGTTGCCACACCGGGCAGTCACCCTCACAGTGCTCGCATTCTTTACTTATTCACGCCATGGAGACAGACAATTGGAGCTTTGCAGAGGAGAACGCACGCTTGCACATGAAACCTTTGAAGTTGGCTTGAGCGTAATTTAATGCTTTGTGGTTTGTTCGTTAATTCATCTTTACGTTGGTGGCATTAAGGTTTAGGTGAGGTCGAAGTTGTGCCAAAGTCTCAACCAGTGCCTTGCCCGGTATGGACGTGTAAAGTCTTTAGTTTTGTCCAAGTCTTTACATTGTGTCTGTGTGGCTAACCTCGAACCCGGTTCGCACTCAGGTGCTCGAGTCTACTCCATAACTATTCAGTATTTTGCGCTGCGGTGGAACGTATCTGATTGGCTGAGCTAGAGCTAAGCAGATTTATTTGATGGAAATTCCAAGGTGAGTTCACTTGTTTGGCACGGATGTAAACATATATTTTCAGAGTAATGATTTGATGTCATATGGGAAATATTAAATAATATGACTTCGTCTTTAGAGTTTAAATAGGAACTGTACAGACGAGCGATGCTGGCGTGGGAGGAGCATGTGGGTGCCCACATTACTGGTGATTTAAGTCTCTTGAATCTGTTATAGGAAGGGCCAGAGGTACGTAAGGTCGAGGTCATGATGAACTGGTTAAAGGAAACCATTTTCGTCGTAGGTATTCTCTCTCTCGTCTCCATTTTTTCTTGCCCCTTCCTTTCCATTATCTCTCAGTGCCCTTTCTTAAGACCAAGCGCTTCGTCATACGTCAAAGGTCTTACTGTCACGCTCTTTTAATCCACATGTCTTTCGCTTCGGGACCAGTGAACTGGTTACACTTTATAGGGCAGTATGAAATGTCATTCTTCAAAGTGGTTTGTTTTTTCTTGACATATTCCCGACACCTGTAAATAGGAGAAACATAAGTGAGATTGTAAGATGACGTGATTATTCATCGTAACTTTAAAAAAATACGTGCCTTTTATAGTGCACTCTACACTGGAAAAGATGAACGGTAAATGAGACAGACAAAAGATGATGGAGTCACAAGGTTTCTTGCTCCGTGCCCGTCAAGATTGCTGACTAGTTGGTCCAAACGTCGTTTCGTTCCGGTCTAGATTATCCGCCAGCTGGTCAAAGGGTCGTCACATGTTTGTCTAGATTATTCACTAGCTGGCCAAAGGGTCGTTCCGTGTCGGTCTAGATTTATTCACCAGCAGGCCAAAGGGTCGTTCCGTGTCGGTCTAGATTTATTCACCAGCTGGCCAAAGGGTCGTTCCGTGTCGGTCTAGATTTATTCACCAGCTGGCCAAAGGCTAATAATGTACCCGTGTGAATTATTCACCAGCTGGTCAAAGGGTCGTACGGTATCCGTGTGAATTACTCACCAGCTGATCAGAGGGTCGTACCGTATCGGTCTAGATTATTCACCATCTTGTCATCCCTAAGCGTTGCCAATTGAGGAGGGTTAAAAAGCCTCTAAAGCTCACTCCCGTCATGTGGTGAGATCTGGATTTCACTGCAAGCCTTACAACTCTAAATTGATTTCTTCATTTGAATAAGAGGCATTGCAATTCAAATATCTGCTTCTATATGTGTATATAAGAACACATACACACATCATATGTGTTCTGGTGTCGAGTCCAGTACAATTTCATTGCTTCTTCTTTCTTTTCTTCAAGGTATATATAAATATCCAGATTCTTGTGTGTCGTAAGATCACACCTGACTGAAGAGTGCTGTGTCATAAACTCACATCACTGGTATGTTTTGATGTAAAGCCACACCTCTGGAAAAAAAATTGGTGTCGTAAGCTCACACCAACATAAAGGTTTAGTGTGTCGTAAGCTCACGCCATTGGAACAGTCGTACAATATGAAGGAAGTGTTACGTGTAACTGTCACGCACTAATTCCCTCACTCAGGGCTGGCGACTTCAGGTCTGGGCGACCACAGGCCAACACAATCTCCTAAAAATATATACTTATTAGTTGACTCTCAAGTTAATTTAATCTATAAGATGGGTCAGATATATCCATCATGATATTTTTTTTGTTGTTATTTTACGTCTTCTGAAAAATATTAGAGAAACAGGATATTCGTTATTGGAAGGTTATTATGAAACATTTGTCATCAATAGTTGGCCAATCACTACGGAGCCCCGCCTGCCGTCCAGCACAGAACCAATCAGGAAGCAGAACGCTAACGGAAGTTTGACAATGGTCTGAATAAGACGAAATTTTATGCATTTATACACGAATAAGACGAAATATCATGCATTTATACACTGAGTGTTCTTTAACGTGCATCCTATTACAGTAAAAATACGTAGACATTCTTAATGATACTTAGCACTGTGACACGTACATAGCTCGTCAGCACGCGCATATCAGACTGTGACGGAAAATATACCACTCGATGACACGCCATGACATCCATACGACAGTGTGTCACGAATATACTAAACTGACATACGTATAACAGGGGATATTTTCCTAATACACGGTCACACCTAGAGTGAAGCAATTTCATACGGTAGCAGAGGCACTACATGACACCCGTAAAAAATACCCTGAACTATTTTATTACCTGCAGTTTTTGTCACTTTTCTTCAAAAAATACATTTCCTTTTAAAAAAATACAGTATAGGTAATGTTTTTCATGCTGAAAATGATTCTGATGTGAAAATCGTGTTTTGGGATATCAGATTCTGTCATTAAGCTTTTAATAATTGTATATTAAATACATTCCATTATCATTACCTTCATAATTATACGCTACATGTCAACCAAGTGGAGTTTTTCGACATTTTTATCTTTATTTCAAGAAAGAAGGCTCTCCTTATGTTTTATTCCAGTTTTGAAACAAATTTTTTTCTCGTAAAAATACCCTGATCTATTAATTGCGGTTTTTGTCAGTTTTCTTCAAAAAAATAGATTTGCTTTAAAATCACAGTATAGGTAATGTTTTTCATGCTGAGAAGGATTCTAGTGTGAAAATCGTGTTTTGGGATCATCAGATTCTGGAATTAAACTTTAAATAATTGTATATCAAATATATTCCATTACTATTACCTTCATAGTTATACGCTATATGTCAACCCAAAGTGGTATTTTTTGACATCTTCTATCTTTATTTCAAGGAAAAAAGTCTTTATTATATTATATTCCAGTTTTGAAGCAAAAAGTTTTCCTCGTTAAAAATACCCTGAACTTTTTCCTGCTGTTTTTGTCAGTTTTCTCCAAAAAATAGATTTGCTTTAAAATCACAGAATAGGTAACGTTTTTCATACTGAAAGGGTTTCTGATGTGAAAATCGTGTTTTGGGATCATCAGATTCTGTAATTAAGCTTTTAATGATTGTATATTAAATATATTCCATTATTATTACCTTCATAATTATACACTATATGTCAACCCAAAGTGGCGATTTCGACATTTTCTATCTTTCTTTCAAGGAAAGCAGACTTTCATTGTGTTATATTCCAGCCTTGAAACAAAAAGTTTTTTCTCGTGAAAAATACCCTGCGGTTTTTGTCAGTTTTCTTCAAAAAAAAAAAAGAAAAATAGATTTGCTTTAAAATCACAGAATACGTAATGTTTTTCATGCTGAAAAGAATTCTGATGTGAAAATAGTTTTTTGGGATCATCAGTTTCTGTAACTGAGCTTTTAGTAATTGTAATTTGAATATATCCCATTATTATTGCTTTCATAATTACACGTTATATGTCAACTAACATTGGCATTTTTCGACATTTTCAATCTTTATTTCAAGGAAAGAAGACTTTCATTATGTTATATTCCAGTTTTGAAACAAAAAGTTTTTTCTCGTAAAAAATATCCTGAACAATCACCTGCAGTTCTTGTCAGTTTTCTTCAAAAAATTAGATTTGCTTTAAAATCACAGTATAGGTGACGTTTTTCATGCTGAAAAGAATTCTGATGTGAAAATCGTGTTTTGGGATCATCAGATTCTATAATTAAGCTTTTAATAACTGTACATTTTATATATTCCATTATTATCACCTTCATAATCATACGCTATATGTCAACCCAAATTGGCATTTTTCGACATGTTCTATCTTTGTTTCAAGGAAAGAAGACTTTCATTATGTTATATTCCAGTTTTGAAACAAAAAACTTTTTCTTGTAAAAAATACCATGAACTTTTAACTGTGGTTTTCGTCAGTTTTCTTCAAAATATAGATTTACTTTAAAATCACAGAATAGGTAATGTTTTTCATACTAAAAAGAATTCCGACGAGAAAATCGTGTTTTTGGATCATCAGGTTCTGTAATCAAGCTTTTACGAATTATATATTAAATATATTCCATTATTATTACCTTCATAATTATACGCTATATGTCAACCCAATGTGGCATTTTTCGACATTTTATATTTTTATTTCAAAGAAAGATGACTTTTATTATGTTATATTCCAGTTTTTGACTGCTCTAATCCTTTAATGTACATGTAGCCTTCAGCAATAACAATACTATAAAGAATATCTTAATCACAAACTTGCCAGAAACCTCTGCATGCTGTGTTTACAGAACATCATGTAAAAGCTGTAACAACTGATCTTCATTAGACCAAAAGTGAAATGTTTATAGGTATCAAATTTATTGCAGGATTTCATATTTTTTGGGATGACCCAAGCCTGAAGAATACCCTTTAAGAACATCCTAAATAATCTCTCATACTCATTGGACATATAGCAGAGGAAGCAAATAAACTTTTCTGTTTTGTTTTATCTACCAAAGTATCTGTCTTTTGAAGAAAAAAATAAACCAAATACAAAGGGAGAGAATGATAAACAAGCTATCTACTCCTTAACTATAAAAGAGAAAAAAATGAAGAAAAGAACTAACCTTTATTAGACCAAAAGTGAAACGTTTGTAGGTATCATGTTTCCTGAAGGATTTCATATTCTTTGGGAAGACCCATGCCCGAAGCACTGGTTCCCCAAAGTAAGTCACATGGTAAGAAGTCTAAAAAAAAAAGAGGTATATATATAAGAAACCACAGTATTTCTATAATGCCAGTTATACATTGTTCCTTGATCCACAGCGAAGATTTTGCATGACCTACACAAAATCTTTTCCAAAAGCAGTAGATTCCATCCATCTATCTACTTTCATTTAGTATCCATCTAGCAAACATAATTCACCTCTATGTTTTTCACTTTCATCTGTGATATACTTCTATTACATGAACTTGCCTAACTACAAACACCTCCTATCATTTGACCTATTTACCTATCATCATACTCCATAAACAATGGAATAGGGTGGATCAGGGACACACAACCTCCAAACATCACTAAAACATCTTCAGCCATGCTTTGTTTTAAGTGAAACATGAACTTCCACAATTGTAAGAGTGATTCTTACCTTTCAAATTTGCACATTAAATTAGTTCAATTAGGAACAGTGTCTCCATTCATATCGTCTCCATATATAAAATGCTTCTATTGCATCAAATACCCAATCATTAAAGTATCAAATATACAATCAACATCAAATACCCAATCATTCCACCTTCATCTGAAATATCCATAATCCTGGTAAAGTCTATCACTACATCTATTCACCTTGTCACAATCCTCTGTGTAACTTCTACTATACAGCTAGTCATCTTCTTAACCAATCTATCATCTACCATTTGTTGCATGACCATACCATCCTAAAAGACTTTCATCCAGACACCTTTCGAACAACTTCCTCACAATTCATAACCTTTTCACATCTTTATTTTCATTCTACTGCTCTAGTTTTCACTTCTTTATTTTTATTTTTATGCTGGAAGCTCTAGACAAGGACATAAGTCCACATCATGGCTGGGCCTTACATGAAATAGAAAGAAGATTATGAAAGGGAAAAAGAAGAGACAAAGAAAAGTATTTACAAATTTTGGAGGAAGTGAAAAATCTGCCTTTAAAATGTGACAGGTCTTAGTTATTGGGAAAGACATGAGAGGGTACAGAGATCCAAACAGTCAAGGTGTTGGGAAAAAACAGTTATCAAAACAGCCCACCCTTAAACCACAAATGGCCACACAGTAATCCTGTGATGCATCAGCTTACTGAATATTGCATGATCTAGCTAGTGGTGGGGTCACACAAGTAGCCAGCTATAAGCAGCAAAAACCAAAGTAATACCAACAGAAGAGGGAAAGTGAACCAACATTGTGACGTAGGGTAAGTGGTCAAGTTTTGAAATTAGCCTGGGAGAGTTTATAAGTCAGATCACTTTCGAATTAACTTACTCAAGTAAGGATGCAGAGCTAGAACCACCCCAGATGTGAGAGTAGTACACCCCAGGACATATCAATCCTTAGTATAAACACAGGAACTGTTCTGAAGAACAGAAATTCCAACAGCTAAACAAGACCCAATTTCTTAGAGGCAGACTTTGCTATTTCTGTAATGTGGGTTTCCCAGAAAGAGTGGATGTTACAGTAATATTAAGTATGTTCACTAAGTCAAGAAGTGGAATTAGAGAACCATCAAAGGAGAGAGGAAAGTTGTGAAGAATTTTCAATTGAGAGATGGGTAGAAACTGGGTCTTAAGAGGCATTAAACTCAACCAGATTTTATCTACCAGATTTTATCTACCTCAATGAGATATATCCCGTCAAAGTCTGAGTTTACTGAGGATGTTTCGAGACAAGATGCAGATCAAGTGAAAGAAGTAGCAGAATTGAAGAATGTGGAGGAATGTAGTGTTGTCACTGAGTGCATTTGGTCATTTGTGTAAGAAGATATCATTGATAAAAAGGAAAAAAGTGCAAGAGACAGAACAGAACCTTGAGGGACACCACTGCTGATGGAGAAAAAGGGGGAGGCTGATCCATCAAAAACCACAGGAACAGATCGACCAGAGAAAAGCTAGATATGAGGATATATATGATTTACTCTCAAAGCTTCACATATATATGGATACATATGTGTGTGAAAAGTCACCTAATACGAAGATGTATCATAGGAAGTACAGTCCCATCAAAGAACTTCTCATCCCAAAGTAGTCTACATTTCCCTGAATCTGGAAGTAATACAGCCTTAGGCTTCAGAAACCTATAGAAAAGTCCTGGGCAACACCAGGACTCTTTCATTCAAAGATATTGGTCCTTGGGTAATATCAAATAAAAAAAATGTCATTACAGAAATCAAAACTTCATTAATATTACCTCTATTCACTAATTTAAAATGAAATATCTGTCCAATTTTCAGCTGTCACAGTTTACAAAATACCATTTACAATGTCCCTTCCAATTCCAGCATTCTTGTTTACAATCAGTAATCATAAAAGATATGAGAGTTCATCAAGAACCTTACAAAAGTGAAGATTTTTGTAACACCACAATGAATTATGACGTACAACACTGCTTTCTGTTTCTCTACAATATACATTCTTATCCTACTATCAAAGATGGGTAGCACATGCAGAATCTAAAAACTTCAAGTGATCATATCCACAACTAACATTAAAGACCTGTCAGCAGAGTTTTATGCATTTCCCAGAGATACTGCATGTTACTTGTTAAATACATATGCAAGCAGGTGCTACATACTTCTGAGTACTGAACAAATTAATGAGAAAAGATTTAAGATGTGAAAAAGAGAGAGTACAGTCAAAGTAATAGGGTCTGAAAAACACATTTATGAAGGTAAAATAATAAAGGGCTGAGAAAGATGAAATTCAGTAGTCTGAAGCAGTGCTAAAGTGTGAATTTGACAAAAAGAACAGTTCATGGAAGATGACGTAGGTAAATGTTTCCAAAGTCGTGCTTCTACAGGATATCTACCTTAACATGTCTACTGCTAATGTAATGATAGTACTTATATGTCAAATATATATATATATATAAAAGATATGGCACTCACTGGTGATACAAGAGTTTCATTCAGCCAAAAGTATGTCTTGTAATCTGGATCAATGTCCACCATTGCTGGCCACCATGCTGTCCCAGGTAACCGAGCCCACACCACTGAAATTGGTGATGACTTGTACAAGTTTTTTCCAAATATACAATACATTCTATGCCAGTGAAAGCTACATGATCACAGATAAAGACCTTTACTAAAAAATAAAGCCCCAAAAGTATGTGCAGATGAAAGAGCTATACTTTTTCTATGAAACATCTGAGTTTTATTTCCATATATATAATCTTTTTCACTTCATCCCTCTATCTCTAATTTGGTCTCCCTATTCTCCTTGTTCCCTCCACTTCTGACACATCTATCCTCTTTGTCAAATATATGTATGTTTATATATGTTCCTGGGGACAGGGGAGAAAGAGTACTTCCCACATATTCCCTGCATGTCGCAGAAGGCGACTAAAAGGGGTGGGAGCAAGGGGCCAGAAATACTCCTCTCCAGTTTTTACTTTTCGAAAAGAAGGAACAGAGAAAGGGGCCAGTGATGATTTTCCCCCAAGGCTCAGTCCTCTGTTCTTAATTCTACCTTGCTAATGCAGGAAATGGCAGATACGTATGAAAAAAATATATATATTTTGTACTTATTTACAGTTTCCCACATCAGCGAGGCAGTGCCAGAAACACACAAAGAAAAGGCCTCATTCACTCTCATCCATCCCTAGCTTTTATGTGTAATGTACTAAATTCCAAGTCCCTTATCCACAATCAGACCCCATAGACCTTTCTATGGTGTCCCCCAGCTGCTTCATATGCCCTGCTTCAATCCACTGACAGCATGTCACCCTAACCCATGCATGCCTCACATCTTCCTACAAGTTCAAGACCCAGGCCCTTAAAGCCTTATTCACTCTATCCTTCCAACTCCAGTTCAGTCCTCCCCTTCTCCTACATTTTTGACAAATGTATCCTCTGTCAAACTCTTCACATTCATCCTCTCCATACATCCAATCCATTTCAGCACACCCTCCTCAGTTCTCTCAACCATACACTTCTTATTACTTTACCTCTTTCTTTCCCAATCATTTCTTACTTGATCAATCATAAACAGATGAAACATTATACAGCTATGGTGACTACACACCCCTTCCACAGAACTACAGTACATTCACTTAGAACCTTCCTGCCTTTCTTCTCAGACACATACTTTGCTCTCTTGATAATTCCTCACTGCCTTTAGCAGCTTTCCTCCCACATGTGCAGCAACTTTCCATGAAAATATTTCAAACATACAGCAAGACTTTATATCTAAGTAACCATGGGTTTGTAATAGAATGGGCAGAAAACTATTACCTTACTAGACCCAAATGTAAATCTAAACTAAATAAAATAACTTACCTGAGCCCATAACATAATCCTTATATGTACATACTTCACTCATCTGATTCCAATGCTCCTCAGGTATGTGGCAACTGTTCTCTCCTACACCTGAAACAACAAAATCACTGTAAATACTCATGAATTGCATTATAAAATTTTGGTATTTTCTATTTGATTTTATCCTTCCCTCTAATAAATATATTGAAAGAGTACCCAGACACTCCTGAAGACAAAAATGGTAGAGCAGCTGAGCTCAGAAGTCAAAACAAAGAATTTCCTCATTATAGCTTCCTTGCCCTACAATTTCTTTTCTTTGTTGATATCCATGTTGTTGCAGCAACTAGCAATATGCAACAACCATATCTAAATAAGTATCTTCTTCCACCTTAACTTGCCATCATCTGTCTCACTTTCCTTAACTATTTTGGTTACCATAACTTTTAGAGTCCCCCCTCCTTCTTCACTTCCTCATTGTAAATCACAATGCTTTTTCTTAAATACAAAGAAGGATAAACATATAGAAAAAAAATACTTCCCACGTACTCCCTGCGTGTCGTAAAAGGTGACTAAAAAGGGAGGGAGCAGGGGGGCTGAAAATCCTCCCCTTCTGTTTTTACTTTTCCAAAAGAAGGAACAGAGAAGGGGGCCAACTGAGGATTTTCCCTCTACGGCTCAGTACTCTGCTCTTGACATACCTCACTAATACGGGAAATGGCGAATATGTATGAAAAAAAAAATATATATATATTTTTATTATTTTATTATACTTGATCGCTGTTTCCCGCATCAGTGAGGTAGCACCAGGAAACAGACGAAGAAAAACCCATCCCCCCGCATACACACATATATAC
>JAYMFT010056491.1:0-15065 GCA_038088735.1 Panulirus argus | reverse complement strand
GGGTGAAAGGTGTGCCCGGAATAAAGTGAAATGAAACGATGTGGTATACCGGGGTCGACGTGCAGTCAATGGACTGAACCAGGGCATGTGGAGCGTCCGGGGGGAAACCAAGGAGAGATCTTTTGGGCCTGGTTGTGGATAAAGAGATATGGTTTCGGTGGGGACGGGAGCCAATGGTAACTTCGTTGTTCGTGACTAAAATCAGATCAAGTCATTCAAGCAAGGTATATGGTCACGGGGAAGGAATATTGTCTCCTTAAGTATTTGCGAAAACGGGGAATTATTAGGATATAGCTGTTGGGAAGGAATGATTTGAATTTATTGTAAACTAAATCAATTGGACATTCTGGTGAACATCATTATGACTTATACAACAGTGAGTGTTTTTAAGATGCTAGAGGAGTAGTCACTCTGTGCTAAGCATGAGTCAGTTGTACATTCGTTCTGAGCTTAGCGTGCGACAGGTTTAGAATCTGGGCTTAGCGTGAGACAGTAATGGTGTCACTCTCAGCTTCGAGCGAGACTTTTGTTAAAGTCGCTCTGAGCTTAAAGTGAGACAGTTTTATTGTCTCAGCTTAGAGTGAGACAATTGTAGAATCACTTTGAGCTTAGTGTGAGACAGCTGTAGTCAATCTCAGCTTCAAGTAAGACAGTTGTATAGAATCACTCTGAGCTGAGCGTGAGGCAGACGCGTCCTACAACCAATTAATGGATGGAAAACGACAATTGTCAAGTTGCCGTTCCCTAGGCAACGGTATCATAGCCACAGTGGCGACTGTGAGTGGCGGAAACATATCCTCATCTGTTTCACAGTTACCGAAACAAATCCATATTTTCTAAGTGTTTCAAGGAAATTATTAATAAGCTATGAAGTGATTTACGGTAATTAGTGATTTGAGATTGATTATTTGTACTATCTAACCACGTCCGGGGTTGTAGGTCTTCTTTGGGGGTGTTATAGGTCTTCTCTGGGGGTTATAAGTCTTCTCTGGGCAAACAATATGGTTGAGATAGTTTGGTTTGATTCAGTTATCAAAAGACGATATGCGTCTCCGATCCTAGCTTCGCTGTCGGAACCATAGCTTGCCACAGTTCCGGGAGAGCGGACTGACCGTAAACCAGGATAAATTGCCGAGGAAGAATATATATATAACGTCTGTCCACCTGAAGTGGTCAGGATCGACCCAATACCCCCGCCAACCGACACTCGACTCCCTCAAATTCACGTCGAAAACCGAAAACGCAATGGGATAATGAAGGCAATTTTGGTAACCAATAAAAACTTTTACGACACGTACCACTACTTTATCACCTCAATTTGAAGGGGGGGAAAATATAGGTTGAAATAGGAGATTCCATGTCCAGGTGTGATTAGCGAGGGGCACAGGTGAGAGAGCAACAATAGGAAGCCAGGCGGGCACCCGGTGTCGGGAGGGAGGTGAAACGCCGCGTTGCACATCACAGTATTGACTCGCATTGATTGTTCCTCATGATGGGCGTGCCCCCGCAGATAGCGTATCTACAGCCTCTCACTTCCAGGGGCCCGCGTGTGCTCATTTTGGGTATATTTCATATACGTTAAGTATTATAGATTGCTCTGTGAACAAACGCTCGTGTTAAAAGGTGAAATAGGAAACTTATACTGTCTATACTTTGAAAAACGCATCCGGAAACTCAATATTTGTTCATCGTTCTCATATTGTTCTGTGTTCTCACGGTAGATGACCCCTTGTGAGAGGATTGTGAGAGATTTTCATTATCGTCTTGTGTTGACGGACAATCAGTATCGTAACCTGGCCAAATCAGGAACCACTAAATCGCTTCGCGTTAAGTCGATTAACGATCGTCTTTTATCGTTGTATAGGATTAGCGGTCTTTTTACAACGGTGTTATGATATCGATAAGGGATCACAGTCCCGCCTGCTGGTGAGCCAGTATTGAAGCCATTACCACGTACGGTCTCGCCACGGACACCACCCACTGACTGACTGTACGTGAGTTTCTCACACCAAGTAAAATTGTATCCATGGGCCGAATATATGCAGATGGTTACCTTCAATGATCGACTTTCCAGTCACGAAAGGATGTCGATATCAATGTTGGACCTTAACTGAGATACGAAGAGGAGTTAGACAGAAACTAGAAGAGAAAGTGAAAAATACTTCAAGAGCTTTGGAAGAAGTAGAAAATCTGCCGTTTGTAAAGCAGCAGATCGTAGTTGTGAGAGCAGACACGAGGGGATAATGAGTTCCAAAATTTAACGGTGTAGGGAAAGAGACAGACGTCACAACGGCCCAACCTTGAGTTGCCAAAGGCCACACAGTAATCTCGTGACGCAGTGGTTTGTCTCACTGGCAACTCTCGGGAGCAAAAACCAAAGTAATATTAACAGAAGAGGGAAAGTGACCAAATACTTCGATGTAAGGCAAGTTTGGAGGTCAGATAGGGAGAGCTGACAAGTCGGATTGCTTTGTATTTCACTCCATATTGTATGCAGCACTATAACCTCCCCGGATGTGAGAGCTGAACTCCATACAAGGACGGGTCAAACCCTTGCATAATTGGAGCAAATGTGTCTAGCCTTCGAATCTTCTTGAGCAACCTGAAGATGTTCAAGATGCTTCGACTGGTGGTTATCACTTGACGGTGTCACCCTTAAACCCGCCTCCCAGTGGAGGCAAAGTCATGTGAGAAAAACATCTTGAGAATAAGAACTTTTTTTGAAGCAGAATTACTTCGTCTCTTCGAAGTACTTTAGGATACAGCTGAACCATATATTCTGTACCAAAGGTCTACTTGTTATCAGTGGGTGAATGTAGCTATCTCGACACTTCAGTCAAGAGTTGCGCTGCCTAATGTTAGGGACTCTGAGGCTGTGAACTAGGAAACTTTTATAGTAAACAGCGAGTTGATGAAGTGGTTTGTACGTGTTCCTGGTGATAAGACCACCTTCACTGCATTTGACGAATACCGTCTGTACATTAACCGCTCGGCTGTAATCGCCGCCTGCTTGGAATTACTCAGAGCAAGGAGTCAACGGGAGTGCAACAGTTTCGTCAAAGAACTTCTCACTCCAAAGAAATCTACATTTCCCAGTAGATTTTGACAGGAGGTCCGCCGTGCTAGTAGTGATCCATGAGCTGTATGGGGAAGACAAAGACACACAAGATGGGGCAACAGATCAAGTCTAACGTTGATTCTTTTACCTTCTGTCCCGTAAATTCTAGGTTTTTCGCCGATACTGAAACGTGTGTATAAATCAACCCATCAGGCAGCTGGCGATTTGAATATATCATTTCTCCTTTTATCAACTAGGGGCGTAAAGCTGGGTTTGTGTGTAGTGAAGAGTATTGATCCCGGGTCCCGCAGTTGTGGGCGGTGCCCAAGTGACGGGGGGCGGAGCGGTACTCCACCTCACCTGAGGCCCAAGCAGGCGTAGGCGGTACCCTCGTGTTGAGGGCGTGTCGAAACACACCTCACCTGAGGTCCAGCAGGTGTGGGCGGGTCCAAGTGGCAGGGGGGCGTGGGCGGCATCCTACCTTACGGTCAACACAACACTGGCTGGCCCGCAAGAGACCCCCAGAACCGTCCCCAGAGCCTCACCTACAAGAGTTCCCAGAGCCTTACCAGAGACCCCCTACAACCGTCCCCACCTCACCAAAGACCCCTACAACCGTCTCCACTTCACCAGAGACCCCTACAACCATCCCCACCTCACCAAAGACCCCTACAACCGCCCCCACCTCACCAAAGACCCCTATAACCGTCCCTACCTCACCAAAGACCCCTACAATCGTCCCCATCTCACCAGAGACCCCTACAACCGTCCCTAGAACCTCACCAGATGGTGTGGACATTATGCCAAAGCACCTTGAGGATAGACTACAGCAACAGGAGTGTCCAGGTGCGACGGGTCATCAACAGTTAACTAATAAAACGGTATAACTGACCTTTAAGAGGGATCCTCTTCTCTGCCCAGCGGATCGTTGTTTTGACGGCCGAGATGGGTGAAGGCGGCGAGGTCGGAGGGCTACCGGGGAGTGTACAACAGTCCAGAACAGACACTTGGCTCTTACTGGCCATGACTGGAGTCACCCGCCTCCATCATTGCCTGTTCTCACTCGAGCAGAAAGTTACGCACCGTCTTATCAACACAGTGCCAGATCTGAGAGCAAATATAATATACGTTCCAGTATCACTTTGTTTGTTATCTGTTCATTCACTTTGATATGTCCCTCTCTCGTACCTGTGGCAAAGACTGTATTTGCTGCACTCGGTCACCTGAAAGACGTAGCACTGACGTAAAGATATGAAACGTAACAAAGAACTTGTAACAATGTAGAGAAAACACGCTTTTAGGAAGAGTGCTGTACGAGGGTGTGCTGGGAGCATATGCCGTCATGGGCTGTGTCACATCCTTGACTAGTGTGCAAACCCAGATGCCTCACTGACGAAGCAAGGAAATACAAAGGAATTCAAACATTAGCAGATCACTGGGTCCCTTAAAGGATTTTTCTGACAGTGGAAGATATCAAAAACTCCCAGATTAGTGTAGTAAAAGAAGAAAGGCATGCAGATACTTCACAAAGAAAAACCTGCAAACGTGAATAAGAGGGAACACTAATGTTAGTCATGGACTTAAAAAAAATTCGTCTTTCTTTTTTCAACCGTATTTATAGCGCTGGTTTCAGCCATTCTAACTGGTGAATCATTCCACGTGTTAACAATTCCGTTGAAGAGAAAGTACTTCGCCTCACACAAAGTAAAACGCCCACGAGTTTGTATCCATTACTACGAGTGAAATCAGATGGAATCAAGTCCTTAAGTAGCTCGTCAGATCAAGGTAATCAAAGCCTCTGATAATCTTGAATACCTGTGCTTAGATCACCTTTCAACCTTCTCCTTTCTAAGCAAAAAATAAGTCTTTTAGTCGGCTCTCAAAGGACTTGTTTCTCACTCCGGGAATCATCTTGGTAGCTCGACGCGGCAGTGTCTCAATTCTGTCCATGTCTTCTTTCAAGTAGGATGACCAGAAGTGAAAGCAATATTCAGGTTGGGAAGGAACCTGTGAATTGCAAAGAGTAAGCATAATTTCCCTAAACGTAAGTTCGAATGCCCTATCTTTGAACCTTCCATTCGTAAGCTCTACCACCAACACCTGACTGCTGGTTGAGAGATACGTTAGTAACCTCATTCCCAAAAGCGAGAGGACCATGAAGGTAGGATCATGTCAGGGGAGGACGGTCAAGGCCTGTGAGTCAGGTCAGGGGAGGTCAGACGAGCCGTTTTCACTATGCAATGACTCATGCATCTTCCTTGGGGACGTGTGCAGGGATGCAAGAGGCGCAGGACACTCTGTAGGAACGCCTCTAAAGGGTGCAGAACGCTACGTTGGAACGCCTGTAGGGATGCAGGATGCTATATAGAAACGCCTTTAAGCGGTGAAGGACTTTATAAAGGAACGCCTCTAGGAGGTGCAGGACGCTATACAGAAACGCCTCTAGGAAGATTCAGCAAGCCACCTGGAGTCGGGTGCAGGGGGCTGATCAAATTCCCGAGGCTTCATGGCCCAAATTATGGTCCCTGTCTCTTTCTCTCTCGAAGGGAATGGAAGCAGTCGATCGATCGATGCTGCTGAGATAATGATATAAAAATCTGAGTATCCCAGACGCTGAGAGTGGAAAAGGTAGCCTGTCTCACCAGGTACTTCCTCAGCTGCTGTACCGTGAAACCTCTAGCGTAGAACTCATCATTATTGAGTTTTTTAGATTTTAAAAAGCAAATTTTGTAGTTAAATCATCAGTGATAATAACAATAATTATAGTCAACTAATGGAAAGCAATTGTGTTTGGATTTTTAAACGTCTTAATAAAATAAATTTGCATAATCTTTTTCCGCATCCCATCAAATGACATCTCTACTTTGATATAATCATCAGTCTTTTCAAATTTATATCACGAAATTTTTTGGAAAAAGTTAAAAATAAAAAGTCCTGTAAAACTCATTTTCCATCCATTTTGCAGTTCAGGAGGATTTTGAGAAATCAATACACCCATGACTACATATGTCATCAGGGCTTGTGACGTCAGCAGCACATGAAGTAGTAATTCTAAATGTTTCGTGTCATGCTGGACCTCATGAGGCTGGATGACATTAGTAGCCAGGGAGTCTCACCTGCACCACTCTCACCTCATATGGCCGTTACTTACCGCACTCTTATCTCACTCCCGTTACTCACCATGCACATTCCTCGCTACCGTTACTCACCAAACACATCCATCACCATCGTCACTCGCCAAACACATTCCTCACTACCGTTACTCACTACACACACACCTCACTACCGTTATTCACCACTCACATTCTTCATTACCGTTACTCACCACACACACACCTCACTACTTTGAATAAATAAAATGAAAAATGCGTAGCTTCAATTCTTACTTATTTTCTGAAGACTTTCAGTTGCGTATTACTTTAAAGGTATGTAATTAAATCACAATTAAGGAACAGAGGTTCCAAATACAAGGGTGATGCCTATTAGTTACTTCAGGGATTTCATCAGATAGTATCTTACAGATAAAGACAAATTATGCGTCTCATTGAAAACTCTTATGATAATTTCCACAATACGAGAGCTGATTATGACAGACAAAATACATGTAAACATGAATAATTTTTTTTTTTCGAAATTTGATCCAGGGAGTTCCAGCATTTTCGTTAATTGGTTTTCAAGTAAGAATTACATACCAGCCAGAGGGTGAATTTTGAGATGAAATATTAGTTTTCTGTACAGACGACGCTTAACATATACAGATTTAGACAAACATTTAAAAGCGCCTGAAGTCATAATATCAATTCTAATTGCACAAGTCCGACATCAGAACTTTATGTAAGATTTTGTTCTCTGATTACATTTATATTTTCATGAATGCTTGATTTATCGTTATCTTTACATGTGGCAAATTTAAGGCCGAGATTTTACGCGAGTCGCAGAGTTAAGTGAGGAAAGACGGTAAAATACCTTCGTCACAAATTATTTTTTTCTTTAAGGCGCTAACGTAACCGGAACACAATTGTGGGCGTCACCAACAGCCGACCAACACTTGACAACACAAGAACAACAGTGTTTCCCGAGACACTGCAACACCTCTGACACTCCTGAGTTCTTGTCAAGACTCTTACCTGACTAAGCAGTGTGTTTTGCAAGACAGAATATGTCATGTACAGAATTCAGAACAAGAAACATTTCTGAAACAATTGATAATTTCAGGAGTTAAATCAGAGAATAATCCCGAACAAATATAATTCTTCTCCATGATTACACCTGTCATATGTAATAGATATATTAGCTTATATTACCATAAACGCCTCAAAATAGCATGGCATCTTATGGTATGGTATTTTGTGAGTGCCAGAAATGAAATACATATTGCTGAGATTTAACCGAACGCTACTCTCTCTCTGAGCAGCGATAATTTAACGTATTGTGTAATGGTTATAGAAAACTATTAACACCTGTACAGGAACATCCCAGCGTCGGCCTGTCTGTGGGCACAGAGTCAGGTCTGACTCCACAGAGTCTGTGACACCGGCTCACACCACCCACAGATGAAGTCATCTGCTTCGTAAACTATGAATGAAAACCTTTCCCCGTTGTAATTCTAAAGACGCCAAGTCGGTGTACTGCAATTTTTTCCCTTGTCAGCCGTGCACTTATCTGTGAGACGTGTCAGCTGTGCCCGAAATCTTCAAACTATCAAAGTAGACAGAAAGCAGATTGTAGCTTCTGTAAGGAAGCGTACGAGCGAGGATGTCAACTGCCAACACCCGAAATTCTCTGGACACTTCCTTCAAGCACTTTGGAATGTGATTTATGAACGCAAGTCCTCGTATGCCACCCCCAGCCAAGTGGCCAAGCTCTTCCAAGTCGCCTGTAACCACGACTATCAGTCAGTGAGACTATTTTCCGTCTCGCATGTCTTACGAGAACAGAGGCAAACCAAAATCTTACTTAGGGTCAGCAGCAATTTCTATCTCCTCTGTTAAGATACCTGCAGACTCACGGCACAAAATGTATTGACATCTGTATTAGGACGACCGATAATGATACCGAGACAATCCTAGTCTAAACCAACTACAAATCATCAAGACTCACCGAATTAGTCTCTGCAATTATCGAAATGATGAGCCAAACAGCTGTCAGAACGACGGTTTACTGGTTACACCAGCCTTGGCTGGGGGAGCTCAAGCCGCCATTTTGTCTCCTTACCAACCAGTCAGTCCTTCCTGCGGCGCACAACGACCATGGCCTTCGAGAGAGAGAGGGAGAGAGAGCTCCTTCTCACTACAGTGATCCTCACCTGGTATGTGTCCCTCCCTGGATCGGAATGTGCGGGCGTGGGTGACGAGGAGTAGGGAAGTGGGCGTGTAGGAGGCGTGAGCAAGCCTTCACACATCACCATCCAGGCATACACATAACACACCGCTACTGCGCAACACGCCCTCTCTACACAGTCATGCACCATCGCCATGCATTCGACTCCATATTGATTTTACGCTGAGACAAGCACATCATATCCTTCATTAACCTCCCCAGAAATCACTATCTTACGAATGACACGACGTTCGTTAATCAAGCGATAAACGATGACAAAGCCTATGAGATAAACGTGTATGTAAAAATATTTTTCTACATCTTGTAAGAAGGCAGTTAATAATGGCGCCCCAGCCCGAACTCGTATTACCACGCCACTACGAGTGGGATCCCATTCTAATTCATCCCAAGATGAAGTATAGGGCACACACAAGACGCCGGGCTCGTTAAACACTTGGGAGCTTCAGCGATTGTTGACATTTCGTTTCCAATATGGCGACACCAGGGAATTCTTGTGGTCCGGAGGCCAAGAAACCAGCCATTCCCCCCGAACGCTTCTTCCTTTTACACTAGACCTGGTTTATTCCCTTTTGTCTACGCTATATCTTTAGCTCCTCTCCTACGCTAGGTCCTACTCCGGCGGGTACGGTACCGGAGCGCCAGGTTCGACACCATTTGAGAAATGTTTACGAATTAAATCCTCACCGTTCAGATTCGGCTCCCAAGCAAGGCGCTCCGCACACTGGTCAGCGAGGAGTCCAGTCTTGGATATATATATATATATATATATATATATATATATATATATATATATATATATATATGGACATAAGGAATGGTAAGGTATACAAAGTCGAAAAGAAGATTAATATAAAAAAAGATATCAAGCAGGAATAAACAAGAAGAAAACGTCTCTGAAATAGACAAAGTACGGATCATAATTTACGCGATTTGCTTTTCATGAAATGTTGCCGGCAACCTCCGTATAAACACCTTGTGTTGCCTTGTCTACAAGGGCATGAAACTGCACCACAAGAATTGCGATGTTGAACGGCACATATTTCGACGCTGATTTCATTCTAAACTTGTAAAGAATTCAGCCTATCCTGAAGACACACAGCCTCGCTATTAATCAATGATCGAAAACATTATATATATACTGCACCACATGACGTCATACGCACACCTTAGATGTAACAAGCTAATGTGCAGACACAACAGATTGTTACTGTACGTGTAAGTGAACATTAAAGTATGTTAGTCTTGCTCTTAACGTACAGGAAAATATGTTTAATCATACCAGAGGTTCAGGAACGATGGAAAAAATATGACATCTTTAACAAACTGTAAACTATTGCGTACGAACCATCGCTGTATCAAATCACGGCAGTATCAAACCACTGCGATATCAAACATTTGCTGCATCAAACCATCGCTTTATCACTATGGTATCAAATCACTGCGGTATCAAACCATTACTGTATCACTGTGGTATCAAAACCATTACAGTATTAAACCTTTGCGGTACCAAACCATTGCTGTATCATTCCGGTATCAAACCACTGCACTATCAAATCATTATGATAGCAAACATTTTCTGTATCAAACCATTACTGTATGGTATCAAAACCATGGCGTTACCAAATCATTGCGGTATCAAACCATTGCTGCACCAAACTATTGCTGTATCAAACCATTGCAATATCAAGCCATTGTCGTATCAAATCATTGCTTCACCAAACCACTGCGGTATCAAATCATTGCAATACCAAGCCATTGCGGTATCAACTTATTTCGGTATTAAATCATTACTATATCAGAGTTCACTAATCAAACTATTTTCGGTACTGTTGCATGAGTTACGACCTCATTAGTGCCGTAAGACTTTGCCGTTCGGTATATCGCGCGCCCTGGCGTGACATACCCGCACAGAATGGTGATTTTCTTTCCTACATCCAGACCCAAAAGTATCTAACTTGCGACTAACAAATGCCACAGGGAACTTGATGGCTTCTAGGATTACGAAAATTCTCTCACAAGTCCTCCAACCTCTTGCATCGGTTCATAAAGGATGTAGAGATTGTCTCTTTAAGAGCACTTGTGTTCGATAGTGCGATCTGTTACCAAGCTGGGTGGTTGGGTGGGTCTGTGAAGGGGTGGCTCACCAGCGCTGGGGGGTGGGGGGGAGCCAGGCACCAGGTGGGAGGGACAAGCGCTACGGGCGGAGGAGCGCGGTAACACGCGTCGCCTTCCGTGGGTGTTGGACGGTGAAGAGCGACTGGTGGCTCCCTGCCTCAAAAGCTTCTCGCTGTGCCACCACAGTCCTCATGCGCACACACCCCTGTCAGGTGGTGCCGCCGCCGCTTTCCGTACATACACACATACACGGGCTCGCGTACATGTACACACCTATACTCATTCACACACACACACACATACATAGCTCAGTTGCAGAGAGATGGTTAAAGCAGATCCCTGACTTATGCCCGTCAGTAAAGAGATGTTTACTTGAGATGGAGTGAATGCAGCAGGGGCTGAAATATTCGTGAGAGTCTGTGATGGAAGAGAGGTTGGGAGATGGTGTCCCGCGGGTGTACGCTGCTATGGTGCCGGTTTATGGAAGTAAAGCCACGAGACGGTTTATGGAGGTACAGCCACGAGAGTCTCCCTTGACTGTGACTGCAAGGAGGGAAAGGTTCTGGGATTTGAAGAACATGGGAGAGGGGTTTGCTGTAAGGCCCATGGGAGAGGAGTGAGGAAGAGACAGACTCTAGGAAAGGAGAAGGAGAAGGAGATATGCAACAGGTCTGAGGCTCAAACCAGAGTTACATAAATAACTGCTTAAATTTCCTCCATTGTCACTATTTTCATAGCTTTTTTTTTTAATAAAGATCCCTCATCATTACATCATCAACAGGAGCGGTATTATACCTTTCTTTATGATAATTACCTCACAAGAAGCCATCAGTATTCGAATGCTTAGATTCACAAAAAGGTGAAAAAACAAGTGAAGACTCAAATTCCCTCAACAGTTGGAAAAAGTGATCACTAAATACTAGAAATGGATCACACAGGGGAAGACGAAATGATGAGACAGACAGACAGACGTCCCGTAATAGGAAAAAAAAATATGTAAATAAGAAAGTTGTAAGGCTTGAAACTCCTACCGTAATAAGACAGACTAAGGGAACGAACTCTAAGTCCCTGAATATCGAGCAATGTTTTACGAATTCTTAAAATCATACAACGAAGACGCAGAGGTGTTTGTTTACCAGCAGGGAAACAGGAACCACTTGAGTCAGACTGCATTAAAAGACATGCAAAAGGGCCAAGATTGCCCACATCAGGACGAGAAGGGAGGAGCAAGTGGTCATTGAAAGGAATGTAGACAGCGAGTCTAAGGAACTTCCTTAAATAACTTCAGGAATCTCAAAGAGATAAACTAACAGTACAGGAGCAAATACTTAGATTATAGAGCTCTGAAAGGAAATGTATTGATACAGACGAGGACATAAATCTACGAGGAAATCTTCAATATACAAAGTTTCAAAGTGAGCTTGCTGTTGAAGGTCCAGAGGTAGCAAACACTACCATCCTGTAAAAGGGGAAAGAAATATTTGTGAATTCATTGGAACAAATCTCTTTTAAAGTGATCAAGTTTATGAAGGTGTTAGACCCGCAGTTTGATGCTTAGCATCCACTGACGTAGAACAAGTACTGTGACAGATTTTTAAGGTTTCCGGATTTTCTTGACAAGAAAAGTAAATGTAAACATTATCACACTATCATGATGAAGAGGATTGTTCCGCTTTCCCTGTATAAACAGTGGTCCGAAACCTTTCTTCTTGACGACTTATTTAAATAATTCCAAATTTACTTTGACCCAATTCAAGAATAAAATGGCTTTTTTTCTCGTCAGGTATCTGTCAAAACAGGAAGAGTAGCATAAATGGGTGAACTAAGGCGACTGGATATACAAAACAGAGTAAAACATTTCAGGGTTAATAAGTTTCAGAACATATATTTAACGCGGTAAAACTACAACTAAAATCTACTTAGTCATTTACAAAGGAAATATTTTCAAATTATTTTCTGCAAAATACAGAACAATAAACACAACATTTTCTTTCAAAACCGAAAACTTTCGCATTCAAAACATTTCCAGACGTTCGTACATTGTTCGCTATTAACTGAATAGTACCTAATAACTTTCTTAATTCAAGTCACAGATCAATGTGGCCAAACATTTGCATACAATGCCAATCATTTTAATAGTTCACACACACCTAATTACCTCCGTCCATAAGTTTCTCTATGCGTAAACCCTGAACATCAGCACCACTTTGTTATTCTCTAAGTCCAACTCGATCACTAACTTCACATATTGATCAGCCTTACAACCCTTGCGTAATTCCCTTCTGGGACCCCAATGGTAATATTGTCTTTGCTGGGACCCAGCCCGAATACTTTGGTCAAACTGACCCCTTGCCCGTAGCCCTGTACCCACATGATACTCCAGTCCAATTCGCACCAAAATTCGCGCAATCTAGCTACGGCTTGAGAAAATTCTATCCATGGCACTCCACAGAACCGGGTAGATCTCACTTGGCACATCTCTCCTACCCTGGGTATCCCTTGGCCTCAATGTGGGGCGTCCGTGACGATTCTGGGTTTTATAAGGAAGATAGGAAAACTAGTACATTTGGCGTGAGACGGTGCGCTGTATTTACGAATTCACGCAATAGATGGCACTAATGCTGGTTTAAAAACGTTTGTTTATTTATTAAAAATGGTAATACGTTTGCATGTTACTTGGGTGGAAAATGCAAAGAAACTCATCGATTTCCTTGTCAATAGAAACAGCTAAGTATATAGTTAAATCTTTGATAAAACAATGAAGGTAGTGTTTGAATATAAAATACATTAAAATGAAAACCTAACTTTCGAGTTGCCCGAGAATCAAGTATAACTGAAGTTATAATACAGTAGAGCAATCTTGACTTTAATAAATTTCATTTTAATACAATTCTATTATACTCTGGAAAACAATGAATGGCAGTTGATATAATGGATAATAAAAATATAGTTTTTTGATGTGATTGTTAGGTTTGCACTTGAAATTAATGAAGATCTATGCGAATATGAGATCCCTTTTACACGTAGAAAACACTACTGTATTGTTTTCCCGTCGCAAATCACTCGTTTCAGAGATATTAATTTTTTCATATGATTTATTTCTGTCCCAAGCAAACTTAAATATGCCCGGTAGTGGAAAGGACTGTTAAAGATTCGGGAACCGCAGGGTAAAAGTAGTATGGCTAGGCTACGTAGACGTTAAATAGCCTAAAAGAACGTCGCCTGAGCTACACTTCTAAGCCACGTTAATTTTTTTTTTCTTTTTTGTGTTGAAAACACTTTTCTTATGAATATTTTTGTACCGATCTTCAGGATCTATTTCATAGTCGTAGTAGGCGACTAAAGGGGGCAGGAGCGGGGGGCTGGAAACCCTCTCCTTCTTCTATTTCAATTTCTAAATAGGGAAACCGAAGAAGGAGTCAGGCAGGGAGTGCTCATCCTCTTCAAAGGCTCAGACTGGGGTGTCTGAATGTGTGTGGATGTAAAAAAGATGAGAAGAAAGGAGAGATAGGTAGTATGCTTGAGGAAAGAAACCTGGATGTTCTAGTTCTGAGTGAAACGAAGCTCAAGGGAAAAGGGGAAGAATGGTTTGGAAACGTCTTGGGAGTGACGTCAGGGTTGGTGAGAGGACAAGAGCTAAGGAAGGAGTAGCATTACTCCTGAAGCAGGAATTGTGGGAGTGTGTGATAGAGTGTAAGGAACTATATTCCAAATTGATGTGGGTAAAACTGAAAGTGGATGGCTAGAGATGGGTGATCATTTGTTCTTATGCACCTGGTCATGAGAAGAAAGATCCTGAGAGGCAGGTGTTTTAGGAGCAGCTGAGTGAGTGTGTCAGCAGTTTTGGTGCACAAGACTGGGTATGGGTGATGGGTGATTTAAATGTGAAGGTGAGTAATATGGCAACTGAGGGTATAATTGGTGCACATGGGGTATTCAGTGTTGTTAATAGAATTGGTGAAGAGCTCGTGGTGTTGTGTGTTGAAAAAAGACTAGTGACAGGGAATACCTGGTTTAAAAAGAGAGATACTCACACGTATACATATGAGTAGAAGAGATGGTCAATGGGCAATACTGGATCATGTATTACTTGATAGGCATGTAAAAGAGAGACTTTTGGATGTTAATGTCCTGAGAGGGGCATCTGTTGGGATGTCTGATCACTACCTTGTGGAGGCGAAGGTGAAGATTTGTAGAAATATCAGGAGAGATTGGGTACAGAATGGCAAAAGGTGAGAGCAAGTGAAGTGAGGGGAGTGAGTGAGGAATGGGATGTATTCAAGGAGGATGTGATGGCATGTGCAAGAGATGCATGTGGCATGAGAAAGGTGGGAGGTGGGCAGATTAGGAAGGGTAATGAGTGTTGGGATGAAGATGTAAAGTTGTTAGTGAAAGAGAAAAGAGAGGCGTTTGGACAATTCTTGCAAGGAAGGAGTGCAAATGACTGGGAGATGTATAAGAGAAAGTGGCAGGAAGTCAAGAGGAAGGTGCAAAGGTTGAAAAAGAGGGCAAATGAGAGTTGGGGTGAGAGAATATCATTAAACTTTAGGGA
>JAYMFT010056480.1:0-15065 GCA_038088735.1 Panulirus argus | reverse complement strand
GGGCCAGACTTGCACTCTGGAGAGGCAGGGGCGAGGGTTGTGGGGTCAAACTTGCACTCTGGGGAGGCAGGGGGCGAGGGTTGTGGGGCCAGCTTTGCACTCTGAGGAGTAAGGGGCGAGGGTTGTGGGGTCAGACTTGCACTCTGGGGATGCAAGGGCGAGGGTTGTGGGCCAAGACTTGCACTCTGAGAAGGAAGGGACGAGGGTTGTGAGGCCAGACTTGCACTCTGGAGAGGCAGAGGCGAGGGTTGTGGAGCCAGACTTGCATTCTGGGGAGTCAGGGGCGAGGGTTGTGTGCCAAGACTTTCACTCTTGGGAGGCAGGGGCGAGGATTGTGGGGCCAGATTTGCACACTGGGGAGGCAGGGGCGAGGGTTGTGGGGCCAGACTTGCACTCTGGAGAGGCAGGGGCGAGGGTTGTGGGCCCATGCTTGCACTCTGGAAAGGTAGGGGCGAGGGTTGTAGGCCAAAACATGTACTCTGGGGAGGCAGGGGCGAGGGTTGTGGAGCCAGACTTGCACTCTAGGGAGGCAGGGGCGAGGGTTGTGTGCCAAGACTTGCACTCTGGGGAGGCAGGGGTGACGGTTGTTGGGTCAGACTTGCACTCTAGGGAGGCAGGGGCGAGGGTTGTGGGCCCATACTTGCACTCTGGGGAGGTAGGGGCGAGGGTTGTGGGCCAAGACTTGCACTCTGGTTAGGCAGGAGCAAGGGTTGTAGGGCCAGACTTGCACTCTAGGGAGGCAGGGGCGAAGGTTTTGGGCCCAAACTTGCACTCTGGGTAGGCTGGGGCGAGGGTTGTGGGCCCAGACTTGCACTCTGGGTTGGAAGAGGCGAGGGTTCTGGGCCCAAGCTTAAACTCTGGGGAGGTAGGGGCCAGGTTTGTGGGCCCAGACTTGCACTCTGGGGAGGCAGGGGCGAGAGTTGTGGGCCCATACTTGCACTCTGGCGAGGCGGGGGCGAAGGTTATGGGCCCAGACTTGCACTCTGGGTTGGAAGGGGCGAGGGTTGTGGGCCAAAACTTGCACTCTGGAGAGGCAGGGCGAGGGTTGTGGTCCCAGACTTGCACTCTGGCGAGGCAGGGGCGAGGATTGTGGGCCCAGACTTGCACTCTGGGGAAGCAGGAACGGGTTGTGGGGCAAGACTTGCACTCTAGGGAGGCAGGGGCGTGGGTTGTGGGCCCAGACTTGCACTCTGGGGAGGCAGGGGTGTGGGTTGTGGGCCCAAACTTGCACTCTGGGGAGGCAGGGGCGAGTGTTGTGGGCCCAGACTTTGCACTCTGGGGAAGCAGGAGCGAGGGTTGCGGGGCCAGACTTGCACTCTGGGGTGGCAGGGGCGAGGGTTGTGGGCCCAGACTTACACTCTGGGGAGGCAGGGGCGAGGGTTGTGGGGCCAGACTTGCACTCTCAGGAGGCAAGGGCGAGGGTTGTGGGCACAGACTTGCACTTTGAGGAGGAAGGGATGAGGGTTGTGAGGCCAGACTTGCACTCTAAGGAAGCAGAGGCGAGGGCTGTGGGGCCGGACTTGCACTCTGGGGAGGAATGGGCGTGGGTTGTGGGCCCAGACTTGCACTCTGGGGAGGCAGGGGAGAGGGTTGTGGGCCCAGACTTACACGCTGGGGAGTCAGGGGCGAGGGTTGTGGGCCCAGTCTTGTACTCTGAGGAGGCAGGGGCTAGGGTAGGGGCGAGTGTTGTGGGGCCAGACTTGCACTCTAGGAAGGCAGTGGCGAGGGTTGTGGGGCCAGACTTGCACTCTAGGGAGGCAGGGGCGAGGATTGTGGGGACAGACTTGCACTCTAGGGAGGCAGGGGCGAGGATTGTTGGGCCAGACTTTCACTCTGGGGTGGCAGGGACGAGGGTTGAGGGCCCTGACTTGCACTCTGGGGAGGCAGGGGCGAGGGTTGTGGGCCCAGACGTACACGCTGGGGAGGCAGGGATGAGAGTTGAGGGCCCTGACTTGCACTCTGGGGAGGCAGGGGCGAGGGTTGTGGGGCCAGACTTGCACTCTGGGGAGGCAGGGGCGAGGGTTGTCCTTCGCGAGGTCGTGGCCAGCCCGCCGCGCACACCTACGAACGCACGCACACACGGATATACACAGATCCCTGTGTTCACATTCACAGCCTCTCTACCGGGCCGGGCCGTGGGCCACGCACCCCCCCACTCCGTGCCACAACCCACGAGCCACGCACCCCAGAGCCTCCGTCCCCCTCACAGCACAAGGGCCACGCACTCCACTATGCTCCCCCTGCAGCACAACACATGAACCACGCACCCTACCGACGCTCAGTGGCACAGCCCTCGGGCCACGCACCTTCTTCCCCCACCCACCCACGTCCCCCCTCCCCCCAACCCGTGCCAAGGCCCTAAGCACCCATGTTCCCCCTGCCAGAAAACGTGGGTCACGCACCCCGCCGCCCCTCCGGTGCCACAACTCATGGGCTACGCGCTCCAGAACCATCAGGATCCTGACCCATGACCCGGACTGATCGTTTGGGCAGATACGAGCCAATAGATTACCCAGTTAGCAAACTCCTGAAGTCCGAAGCTGATATGAGTGTGTGTGTGTGTGTGTGAGAGAGAGAGAGAGAGAGAGAGAGTCTATCTCTCCTTTCAGTGCCGCTGTAGCGGGTGCGACAGAGGGCCACGTTGAGTGTGACCCAAATGACACTGGTGTGAGATCGTCGGGTGGCGGCGGCGGCAGCAGCAGCAGGGGCGGCAGGGGCGGCAGGGGCGGCGTCCCGAGCCATAGCCTCTCCCTCGTCCAGATTTTTACCTGGTGGGGAAGTGGGTCGGTGTGGGCGGCTGGTCGGTGCGGCCGAGTTTAGTTATAATGCGATGGTGGCGAGACGTGGTCGGCAGCCCCGCCGACCACGGGCCCCTCGCTCCCCTTCTTATACGCATATCCTGGCCGTAGGACCTGCCGGCGGCGCTGCCCCTTGCCTCCAGCCCTTCATTTAGGTCCTCAGGAGGGGTCCTGCGTGCAAAAACCGCCGCCAGGGGTCTGGTAGGCGGGTAACGAAAGCGTTAGGGTAACAGGTGCCTGTTGGACTACGGCGGCCCCGCCCGCCACTGGTCGCAGCTCCGCCGCACCAAGCCGCGTCCGATTCTTTGCAGCACAGGTTCCTGCTGCCCGGCTGCTCCGGCCCTCCGCACCTGCACCACACACCCGTTCCCCCGACGCACCCTAGTCCCCTCACGCCCCTGGACTTCCCGACAATGAGAGGATAACTCGGGAAAAGGGAGGTGAAGTCGAGAGGGCCGAGTTTTCAAGAGGGGGACCAGAGTCGTCGCGCACGGGGCTGAACGCGCGGAGCTGTATAGGTCTGCAGTGTCTTGCCTTGGGACACGCCGCCATACTCGCCTCTTAGAACGCCAATTTTATGCCAGTGGAGGATGCCTGGGCTCCGTCCACTGGCCCAGCCAGCTCCCAAGCCACCTCGTACGTCAATGCCAGTCGCATTTTTCAAATGAAATTTACTTTCGACATACGGGAGACAAAAAAAAAAAAAAAGAGAGACTAGAGAGAGAAAAAAATATAATAAATCCTCACTGTCCAATTGGGGTGTTCCATCTCGAGGGCTGCAATCAGTCAGCCTTCATAAAGCTTGTTTCTTACAAAGATAAGCTTAAGCGCGTCTGTATTCGTCATTATTTTTTTTCCAGAGTTTATTTCATAATTCACCTCAGGTGTATATACCTACGCGGGGCAATGCCTTCACACACACACACACACACACACAAACACAGATATATATATATATATATATATATATATATATATATATATATATATATATATATATATATATATTATCCCTTATTCCTTGGGGATAGGGGAGAAAGAATAGTTCCCACATATTCTCTGCGTGTCGTAAAAGGCGACTAAAAGGGAAGGGAGCAGGGGACTAGAAGTCCTCCCCTCCTGTTTTTACTTTTGCAAAAGACGGAACAGAGAAGGGGGCCAAGTGAGGACTTTCCCTCTAAGGCTCAGTCGTCTGTTCTCAACGTTACCTCTTCCACATTTCCTTTCTTACACCTCATCTACCTACAGGAATTCAGTCACATTACTTACTTGCGCGTCCGTAACAACTACAATAACCAATTCTTCCCCTCCCATCGACTAAAACAATTCAGTCATACAAATTTAAATACTTTTGTTCAACTATTTCCTCCGTTCGACTATTTGGTCATGGCCCCCATTGATCCTGTCTTCAACTTAATCCCAAATGACCACGAACTAACTTGTAATCTTCCACAAGTCTCTCCCACGGCACCCACCACACACTCACTGCCACTCCTTCCTTACCTCAATCACCTTAGTTCTGACCACACCATTCAGGTATTACCTGTTGCCTTTTAACCTTTTCTTTTCCAAATGAATTCCAGTCGAACTTCTGGCATCCTAATCAGTCTTACTGAATGATAATTCAAATTCTTCTTTTTCTCAGTATTCACCACTTAAGTCTCTTGCATTTTCCACACATTTGCTCAAACGTTTCCATAACTTATCAACAAACTGGAGAGACTGTTACCCACTACTCCCTATCCCAATGATACTGCAGTCAAGGTTCGACACGAGCCTTCCAGGATGACATGCATTGGCTCATCTACGACGCTGAACACGAGTCACGAATACAAAACAGATCTTTTCCTCCAGACATTGTCGCGATGCGCATTCACCTGACGGGGACTCCTCAGGTGAAAACGCACAGCCCTGGCGTAATCACAAGGACCATCGAGACATAAATCCAGTTGTGACACAATGGAAGCAAATGACAGATCATTCTTTATGGCAACCGCTCCGAGAATTCTGATCATCCTCCCGATTCTCTGGTGATGCTAAGCCACTCTATATGGCCAAGTGAGACACGTATCTACTCGAAAAACATGAAGAAGAATGGTTAATGAGCAGGATTTTGCAGGATTATGTCATGAGGAGATAGTTTTACTGAAACGCTTTTCTGCTTATTATCACACATACAAACACCAAGCTGCCTCGAACATGTAAAGACCCCCCCCCCCCACACACACACACATACAGTTTCAACGAGGCGTACTGACGTACCTCTTCCTAACCCGTCCAGCGTCAGCACTTGTAAGTGCATCATAACTTCGAATGAGGGCCGTCGCAATACCAGCCTCTCCGGCGGCACAACTCGCCCAACACATTTGTTTTTTACACCTCCAGGAGACATTTTTGATCTTAGTGTATGCTTAACCATCGTCCTACACGAGAGAGTACATAAAGCGGTCTCTGAATATTCAGAAGTATGAAAATAGCGCAGTAAAAGTGCCTATCATGGGTAACTATTACATTTAAATTGTCTCTTTATATTCAGGTCTGATACGTTGCTCGTTTTACGCACATGTCCGCGTCTGGCTGATGGTGTGGTCAAGCTCTCTTCCGGCACCCTGGGTAGCGTTACTGAGCCATACCTCTCACTGCTCTTGCTGTTGTTACTGTTTCCTATTTTACTATTCCTGCGGCGTCTGTTGCTTCTGTTGCTAAAGCAGTAGTGCCCACAACTGTTGCTCCTGTTGATGTTCTACCAATGCCGCCTCTGATAATACCACCACTGTTGCTGCTGCTGTAGATGCTACTGAATAGCATCACTAAAGCTGCTGCTCCTGCCGCGGTCTCTGCAGCTGCTGTTGCTGTCAAGAGACTTTAGCAGTTGCTTCTGTTTATTTATGGTGTTGTTTTTGCTACTTATCCTATACATGAAGACTGTCAGGTTTTTATGCATTTCTCTCCCCACTCGCACTGTGCAGCCTCCCACCTGCACTGCGCACATTCTTTCCATACGAAATTTACATATCCTCAAATCTTATATTTGCTCAAAGAAGTAACATTCCACGAATAAAGTCCATTACTGAAAACCACATGCTCTTTATACATATATCTACAGTACGTAAAAACCACGTTATTTATGCCCCTCGAAATGTGTGAGAAATACATATATTCTGTAAATTATAAAACTCATAGACAAACATCGTTTGTTTGGTATCTGACAGTGGATTTCAATAAGACCAGAGGAAGAGACGAGCAACGTTTAGCAAGTTTTAACTTTGTCCATATATTTCTTTTCATTTTTCTCGTGTTTGCACAAACACTGGATGGAAGTCTGCTTATCAGTGATTATGTTTACAATGGTTGCGATGCAATTATAGTGGACTGTGCGAGTTTGTATGGATTCGATGCAGTTGTGGTGCGCAACACGGGGACAGGGGATCTCTGGTGGCAGGAGGTGACGGTGGCGAGAAAGTTTGGTAGTTTCACCTCGAACTGCTGGAAGAGGTCAAGGTGATATCTGGGGAGAGTTGGGAGGACGAGTGTGTGAGTGCGTCTTGATAAGTGATGTAAGAAGGACCAAGGATAATTTTGCATGCCCTTCCTCCTCTGTTCTCGTAGCCTCTGTTATGTGGTTGATAGGAAGGAAGACCAGAAGATGGAGGAGGATAAGGAGGTATGGGACGAACTAAGAAAAAAACCACAAAGGTTGTTTAGATATTCTTGAGTTGTGGGGCTGGGAGTACAGGTGACTTGAGTTTATAATGAGTGTTGAAACGGTAGTTGGATGATTTGATTATGATGCTCACGTTTTCCTTCAAACTCTCTTTATCGTTCAAGGTGACGCAGAGAACATTGGTGATACCTGGAGGCGGATCAGGCCTAGTATGTGTGTGTGTGTGTGTGTGTGTGTGTGTTCATATATACAGTACATTAATGTAAATGTGTGCAATTTTGTCTTTAGCACATTGATGTTGTATCCACTGGTGTATCCATACTATTCTCTATCCTGGTCGCCACATGTGAGTATATTTGTGACCTCCAAATCCAACATACTCTATAGATCATTACTTTGCTAGGCAGATTCTTCCTGTTAGTCCAAAGTCATTTCCAGACTCCGGATGTAAACAGGCAACACGTTATTTACCCATATTTTGAAAAAATATAACTTTTGAAACACAATAAGCATATTTATGAGTATAATTATCTTTTATAGCCTCTGAAGACTACGGATTTCCTTAAAAGGTCAACATTATGAGCTCTTAATGCCCTCATTTAGATTTAACAAGCAAAACAGTATAACTTTGGAAACACGTCACTCAGACCTTATTGGTAACTCAGCAAACCTGTGGTTCATCTCCACCTTGGCTCATGCCGGACACTCACCTCACGCCTCCAGGTTAACACCTTTGTTCATCAACGGCGTTTACTGTGAACCTTTACCGCCGCCTCTTGAGGTCGACTGCTGACCCATGAGAGGAGGAGGAGGAGGAGGGCAGTGTTGGCATGCGAGAGTGGGTCTGGTGATGGCAATGTCAAGGGAACGGGGTGAGGACCGGGTAGGTGGACAAGGAAGGGTTTCAAAGTTACTCTGCCTGTCGTTGAACGTTTCCAGCGTCGTACTGCTGAGTGAAGTGACTTGCTGAACGTTTACAGCATCTTCATTGTAGCTGTTGCCATGCGTATTAAAACCAGTTTAATGTATACATGTCAATCCAGTCTTCTCCGACTCACTGGTGATTTGTTAGACAGCTTCCAGGTGCATCTGTTGGTTATCAGCGGGCGCGTCTTAATTTATTGGTCAACACTGATCATTCTCCATCATAGTTTATATGTTCACTTCTCTGTTGTTTGCTCTATTTACTGTTGCTCTGAGTACTGAGTAACGACCATTATGATAGCCTTTTCCCCAGGCCTCAGGAAGCCTCTGACTCTAACCTAGCATTTAGAAGAGCGTGGTAGTGGTGGGGCAGACGGGCAGGTGTTAGTTGTACTGATGACGGATAGACAGCATCAGGTTCGGCCGTAACATGCCCGCGGCAAACCGCCCATTCATACTGATGTAGCCTCACTCTTGGGCGTGCACATCCACCCGCGTTAGCCTCATTCGTGGGCGGGCACTCCCACCCGCGCCAGCCTCATCCGTGGATGGGCACACCCACCTGCTTCAGTGCCTCGCCTGCAACATAAACATTTCCGGCGAGACACGACGGCCTTGCCATGTGCTGTGATCTCTCACCGAGGTCATGGTTGTGAGGGGCCGGGAGGAGGATGATAATGAGGTCTGGTTAAGCCGCTGTGATACCATCTGCTCGTTTACTGGTGCAGTAGTAACGAGCAGGGCAGAGGGCCGACACCACCACCACTTAAACTGATAAAGGATATTATTTTTGCTGATATTAAGTGGAAGCAAATTGAAATAAATAACTTTCGAGCGAGGTCAAGAGTGATGGGGTAGTACCGGCAAACAGATAGTTGTTCCACCGGTATTCTGCGTCAGTCTCCCATCGCTCCCTCCTGAATGCAGCCATCAGCAGGCGGTGAAGGTGAGGCACATCCTCGGGGATCACGGTGACCTCACACTCGCATCCTCCTGCATGAATGACGCATATTGACTGGTGCTTAAGAATATGACTTCATTTGCCTTCAGGTTATTTGAGACGCGTACATAGCTCTCCGCTGAGGGACCATTTGACCTCTGTTGGTTGTCCTTAGTACGGACCAGCTGGCCTGTGAGGAATAGCTGGCCAACGCGGAATAGCTGGCCTGTGAGGCTAGCTGGTCAGTGAGGATGCAGCTGACTGAGATAAGCGCTGAAGGCCACGCGCATCTCATGTGGTAAATAAGTCCCGAGAAATTAATTTGCTCTGATCAACAAATACAAGTGACTTTCAGAGAGGGGAAATTGCACCGGTGTTTTTTGAATGTTCCACAGTCTTTTGAAAAATACATTGCACGAGAAATGAAAAGCGTTTCTCTGTGTGGAAGGAAAACAGACGATTAGAAGAATAATGACACAATAACCATGAGGAAAATATTACATTCATTCACAAAGAAGTGGGTATTGTGGAAGACATTCTGTACAGCAGCAATGGAATTATTTTTGCATTTTCCTTACCATCGAGGCGAATACTCTTGGTCGACCACCGTCTGTCTGACACTCACACACCTACACACGCACAGGTGTGGAGGTTCTATGTGTATCAAGGGGATACTGGCGAGGCCGAGGTGGTTAGGTGAGTGAGGTGGTAAGCGTGTTGGCAAGGGAGTTAATGAGGGAGATATGTGGTAGGTGGTGCGGGAGGTGGTGGGGGTAGACCAGGAGGCTAGAGGGTGGGGTTCTCGCCTCCTGAGGTGGCTGGGGAGGAGCCTCCAGCACCGCCAGGCAGGTGACTCCCACCACAACAGTCTCTAATCCTCCTCCTGACATCTTGCTTGTCAACATAAGTCCACAGTTTGATGAATATGACGCTATGACCAATGAATATCAATTCAAATGAAGAAAATAAAAAAAAAGATTTTACGTTTCCGCTTCATTACGTTATTTCTTTACAATTTCTTAGTAAGTACGACACGCTTGTTTTCCACTACTATTCACAAAGGTGATTACCAAGTCAAACGTCTGTTTATATGTTAATTGTACCTGACCAAGTTGGTTCTGCCTGGAATGCAGGGAAATAATTGCCACATTAATTTTCTGTCACACCTCTGTGTCTCGCCCCACCAGCTCTTTGTATATGTTCTGTACCACAGGCAGGTGGCTGGCCACTGTGTACCGCCTTCTTTATACCGACCACTGTGTACTAACAATTTTGTACAGGCCAGTGTGTACTGACCACTTTGTTTCGGCTCCCGCAGCACTCAGGATGTTAACCATATCCACCAGGCAAGACCATGGATCAAATAGTTTACTGATATTACATGTCTATGTCTGTGGGCTGAATGTAGGACAATTGCGGTGTTGGAGGGATGGGTGGCGTCCGAAACAACAGTTCGAAAGCGTAACTCGTACGCGTCTGGGGAGTGTAGTTTCGGATTGATGTCTGGAGAATGATCAATGTTGGTCGAGTCAATACAGTGTGAAAACTTTAGTCAATAATCAGCTTATTGAGGGAGGAGGTCAGAGTTTTGTGCGCAGAAGTTGCTAAAGAGAGGAGCAGGTGAACAAAAAAGCACGTGTGAGCTTTTTGTATGAGGGTTGATGGTTGATGGGTTGGATGGAATGAGTTTTACACAGTTGCAGGGAACCTTCTTTTTCTATGTGTCTTTTCGGTTAAAGCTGGTTAAGCTTCAGTCTTAGTCTTCCATTCTCCATTATTTACATAAACATTTAGCTTTTCAAATTTCTTATTCTTTACATTCGTCATCCCTCCTCCACAGTCGTTCGTCAGTTCTGCTTGCGTACTTCCACGCTATGGATTAAAACTCCCATTTACTTCTCCTGCAGCCTTGGTTCGTGGAGTCTTCAGGTGCCGTTACAAGACTTCTGGTGCCACAACGAAATAAAATGCCAGCGAGGCATTTCAGGTGCTATTCACGGTTCTTCATATGCCACCAAGGCACTCTAGATGTCACTACAGCTCTTGGACTGCCACCTGAAGCTTCGGTTCTTACCACGGCAAAGTTCCGTCAAGATCATCCCGTTTTTCTCTCAGTATTTCTTGGAAGTAGAGTCATACAACTTAATGTCCTTAGCCTTGTAACCTTCGTCCTTCTTCATCTGTCCAACACCTTTTGGACCCTGACTAACTAGCATACAGTCCTGACCTTCATAACACTTTCATATGATTCGATAAGCTTCCATTAATCTTGTATCATGTACACTCCTTATCATGGTCTTTCTCACCCAAATCATATTCCTTTCCTCCTTGTCGGACATGTGACTATATATTTATGTCACGTCAGCTGATAAGCTCCCACCTCACTCCCTCGCAGATCTGGTCTCATGGTCACTATCTGTCATATTCTTTCTTACCAAAAAGAGCGATAATATTCATATTTGCACTCTGTCTCCTCTGTACCTAAGCTATGTATATTCCTGGACATCCTTGTGTTGAAAGCATGTATTAGCAACACAAAGACCCGATGATGCTCACCTTGCTCTTGTGTTATCATCATTGCCATCTTCTGTGATTCGTCTTCACCCATCTGTCATCCTAGTCCTCCATCTAGTCTCTTCTTTATCCTTTCATACCAGATAATATGAACTTCTCTCCTACACAGTTGTTTATTTTTCCTTTCAAACTGTTTCCCTGTCCTCCTTCACCTCTTCCAGTTCACTCTACGGTGTTGAGGTAACAGTTATAATCAATTTAGAGTTATAGATGTTAATGCTCTTTTTTCACTAATTGTTAAGATCTTATATAACCGTACATTCATTCAGCCATCTTTCCTACCATTAATCTTTAGTCAAATGTCTATATTTGATATCATATAGCCGTTTACACTTCTAACAAGCTCTTTAAAACGTTTTAGCACAGAAAACGCCCCAAATATACACGAAGAGGGAAAAGAGAAAAAGAAACGGAAAAGAGATATAGATAGAAATAAGTGGATATGAAACAGAAATCAGACTTGAGGAGGTACGTATTTCTTAGGTATAACGCCAGGTTTAGATATATGTACCACACTAGTAAGCTGTGTGTAGTGTGTGGGAGAGGGATAGAGCCATCAGTAGGGAAATCAATACAATGCCTCAATGGAAGAACAAGCCCAGTCGATATTTCATCTAAATATATAATCCTTAAAGAGATGTATATTGCGTTAAGCCTTTTATAAAAGTGTCTTGCACAGAGATAATGAGGCTTATAATGAATTAAAAGGAGGCGTAAATGTGGTCTGTGTTTATGATAACTGTGGTACCATGCAATAGCTTAGTGTCCTTCCAGCCATGGAGGAAAATACTCCAAAGAAACTAAAAGATATGACCCAGGATGACTAAAATGTTTTGCTGCAACATAGAGCCAAATTGTATATCTCTCCTAGTATACTTTGGCTTCCGCTCTCATGGTCTGTTACTGTCTGGAAATGATACGTCTCACCTAGTTTTCCTTCTACAGAACTACAGTGCATCATTATCTGGTGATTACAGACTCATTCCTTTTAAGCAAGGTATTTGATTACATGGTACATTACTTTCTCACCAACGTATGAAGAATCTGAGTTTTGATCAGCAAACAAAGGTGTCTGCAGTGAACATTGCCCTCCATCTGTGGGGAGTATCGTGAAACTCTGTCGCCCGCTGTATCTCAATACGCCAAAAACATTTGTTGAAGCCGAGGACACCAGGACGGCTCAGAGAATTGTTAACACATGAAGTTTGCCTGCGATTGTCAGGTATCCATATGTATCATTCTTGTTTCCTGATGCGAGTTATGAAGTGGAGCAGTAAGAGGCTTGACTATGTCGTCTCAGGCAATAGAGTTTTATCATCAAGTCTGTCTAATTTCTTTCTTATTCACATCCCTCGACGAAAGATCCCGCTGGAAGGGTTCCTCATAGAAGGTTCATGTGTCACTGTTCTCGGCTATTTTAATTATCTTTTAACTGCACTGCCACTTGAGCTATGAGGAAAATAAGAGTCATAAGAGCAGTTTAGTGCTGCACATAATCATATTATGTTTAATTACTGCTAATGTGTATTTCTTTTAATTGCTGCTAATGAGGTTTGTTAATTTTCTGCTCCTTACAGCATTACTAATTCGGTATAAAAATAGACTTATTTGGAAAAAGTATTTTTGTCGAGAGCTCAGAGAAGAAACTTGGGTAGTGTCTTGTTATTACCGTTCAGCTCAATTGGCAACATAGTTGACCTCGTTGGAGGCCCAGGAGCGGAAGTTATCTATGTGGCCAAATATTTCTGTCACTCTACACTTGGGCTGCTCAGCAATTTGTGTCTTGGGCTCTGTGGCCAGAAATTCTGGGTCCATCATGATGATCCTTTAGGTGAGGTGAGGGGTACAAGGGCTCCATGTTTATTCCAGGTGTCCATCCCGGCATCACAGTCTTCTCGTTCATGTTCCAGGTGTCCATTCCGGTACGACAGTGCCCTGGGTCCTCGCGATCCAGATTTTCATCCCAATAACCCTACTGGTCTCGTCCTTCACATACTGTTCTCACCTACGCTTGGTGAAAACGGTTAGTCACAGTCAGGTAGGAGGGTTCTTCACACAGTAGAACACAGGATATCAATCTGCTCTTCAGGAAGTCCCGTGCATAGATGTTCTCTTCAAGGGGAAAAAAGAAAATACGAACGAAGACCTTACTAGGAAATTTGATCTCATTAAGTTATTAAAGTAGTTTAGAGATGGTCAGTTGCAAGGTAACCTGACATTAGATGAAATAAACCTTGGACTTTATATTCTTTCTTTATGTGCAAAAAAAAAAAGCTTGAAGTTATGTGAGTCAATTGCGTTGGGCGGCAGTGTGACCAACTCTCGCGTAACTTGTGTGTCTCTACTGTCTCGCATCTTTTGTTACCTGAGACTTTTATCTTGTTTTTATATGGTAATGAGTTAGTCTTCTCTCCCTTCTATTGGACACTGTATAGTCTTCTTAGCCGCAAGCATGTGATCTTTAGTTATGATTTTATGCATATATATACATTATATATATATATATATATATATGAAACGCACGTAAGTATGGTGACATACATCAGTTGTAAATCCTGAATATCGTGGGAACAAGATGATAATCATCTAATTCATGTTAGATCGATTTGAATTTTGAACGAAATAGATATGGTATAAGTGACGAAAAGGGCAAGCTGTAAGTTCTGAGAAAAATCTAGACAACTGGGTAGTGAATCAAACCTTCCATAGGGAGGAACATGGGTTTCGACAGGCTTGTGACGTACAGGGGTGAAAAGCGTCGTCCAGGGCATGTTTATAGGGGCGAGTGTTGATAGTGGGACTACCTCGAACGAGGGAAAAGTAAGTAACTTGAAGGAACGGTGCCTTGGGTGGCGGAACGGTACCACATGTTGGGGGACGGTACCTTGTTTGAAGGGACGGGGCCTGGAGTGGCGGGACGGTATCTGGCGTGCGACAAGGGGCCGTCTGGTACAACACACACTGGACGCTGACAGTGGCGGGTACAGGCCGGCCTTATCACGCCTCCTGTCTCTTGGCTGTCCATCACTTTATATGTTTGTTGACACTGTGGTCGTGGAGCCTGTGGGCGGGCAGGAGTGCACACACCTGAGTATATCTAAAGGTCCGGTCACAGTCTACTGCCGGGGTCTGTAGGACACTCAGGATGGAGGAGGCGGCAGGATCTCCAGTAGGAACTTGTGGATCATGCTTAAATTGAGGATGCGGAGCGGTCTGACTCTGCTGGTGAAATCAGCACGTCAGGATGAACGGAGCGTGCTACCAGAGACACCACTCAACACGTAACCACACTCGTCACCCAACACACCACAATCATCATCTAAGACACCACAACCGTCACATTAACACACAAAGTCCATCAACTAAGATGCAACTACACGGCAGCAGCCATGACCGAACACTCACGTCATCTCATAAGAACATAGCAATCAAAAGAAGGCTTAGAATAAAAAGGCAATTCCCATTATAAGTCAAGAAGAAATCTAAATTGTTTTCAAAAATTCCCAGCGTGTTAGCAGTTATGGCCGCACTTGGCAACTTGCTTCATTTATCTACTATTCAGTTTCCATACCAATGTTTACCTATTTCTTTGTTTAATCTAACCTCCCATGCGTTCCTCCCTTGGACCATACCGCACCCTTCACTGTGTTTCTCCCCTGGACCATAACGCACCTTTCCCAGTCACGCGCCTTTAGAAAATCGTGATTATTCCGAAAATTTGAATAACATATCCAGTTGATGATTTCAAGGCAAACCTTCAGACTGTGCCTGCACGCCCGTCCGTAAATCCATCAGGGTCCACCACACCTATTCTTTAATTCACATCTTTACTAAATGCTGATGTTTCTTGTCTTTCCACAAATATGATAATGATAGAAGGAAAATATAAAAAGATTTTCCACATGATGTCGGAGCTGAGGCTGCCACAACTAGTATGTATAATCGTTTGATAGATGACAGAAGGAGAAGGAAACGCTATACCCGACACAGCAGACGGGTTCCCGTCTGCAAAGCCAAGGACATCCCTACTGATGCACCAGCCAACACCTCATTCTGAAAATGTATATACAAATTCATGCACATGCATAATCTATCTTTCTATATATATATATATATATATATATATATATATATATATATATATATATATATATATATATATATA
>JAYMFT010056469.1:0-15066 GCA_038088735.1 Panulirus argus | reverse complement strand
CTCTCTCTCTCTCTCTCTCTCTCTCTCTCTCTCTCTCTCTCTCTATCTATCTATCTATCTATCTATCTATCTCTCATGGTAGTTAGCAGGCAGCCACCGTCGAGGGAGGTATAATAGTATTACTGGTACTACCCACCTGGGTATCGGGAAAGTTAGAGAAGGCCGAGCGAGCATTGAGTTAGCACTCCAGTGGCTGTCAGGTATCACTCCTTTGGCCCCAGGCAGCTGTCCGTCTTATCCTTCTTCCTCACACACACGTAGGCTGCTATTCTTAGTCCAGAAACATGCAATCTTTACACCTGACAACACGTAACACACGACTGACTTGCTCTACGTAGCTCTATATTTTCCTGCGGTGAGCGCTACGCGCTAGCCCTGCCTTTAGGCAAAAATTTCATTGTAAGTACTCATGTAAGTAGGTAAGCACTCTCTTCCCTTCCCCCATGCAAGTCCAACGCTCACCCTAAAGTAGGTGCTCATACTTACGTAATTTCTCATAACCAAATATTTTTGGCAAGATGAATCCAGTTACAGCACTCACTAGCCCTCAGCATCCTTTCCCTCACCCATCCATCCCGACCTTTCATCCTAAACTCTCATCACCCAGAGAGAGAGAGAGAGAGACAACGTATACCACGTTCCCCCAGTGAGGTTAAACACTGATGAGCAAACAGTTCAGTCAACCCTCGAAGGATTGCCTCATTTTAGAAAACAAAAAGCGAAAAAAAGACAGAAAATGACGGAGGAAAATGATAAGGGAGTTAATAAAGAGATGGTAATGAGGTAGAGATGAGGAGGAAGAGGATGAGAGGGAATATTAAAAGAAGTGGAGTGTTTTTAAGAGGAGAGCGCTGGAGCCGTGGCGTTAAACAGCCGTGTGAGTCAAGAGCGACGCGCGCGCGCTGAGGTCGCAAGCGCCCACCACCTCCTTCCCACACCGCCAACACCCACCTTCCCACAGCGCCAGCACCCACCTTCCCACCGAACTGGGACCCAACGCCTTCCCACAACTCTAGCACCCACTCACTCGCCCTCCTGCGCAGGCGTTGCGAGGGCCTGTGAAGACATTCTTTGTGCGGGACTTGCCAAGACCTGTTGCCTGCCTCCCCCTCGGATAGGTTACGCCCACGAGGGTATAATCATAAAGATAACTCAACTTTATTACCTGTCAAGATAATGCAAAGCCCGGCAGTAGGTCCCACGAGGCATAAATGGCAGCTATATCAGGGAGGGAGGGGCAAGTGCTTGCCAGCCCCATAGGAAGAGTCCCTGCCATGGGGCTATACGGCCTCTGAGGCGAACTCACACTGAGGGCGGACTCCCGACTGGCTGGGTACATATACGGCAGAAATATAGCAACGAAAATCCCTCTGGCAGGACGAAATGCAAAGCCAGCAAATTAAATACGTAATAAAATACATGACAAGTTAACTGCTCCCCGTTACTGGAAACGATGAGGTGCCGTGATAAAAGATCGGGCAAAATTTTTGAAGTTAATGGAAGATATGTTAAATGTTAGTGGTTGAGAGCAGTGCTAGACAACGCAACAAGTTTTTTTTAGTGTGAAGATTGGGTCAGCAGTTAGTCGTCTGCTCTTTGATGATGTTAACTAGCTGAAATATGCCGTCACAAGAGGGAATACCGACGAGACAAAAATAAATCCATGTATAGACATAAAATCAGTATCTTCATGGATGTAAAACAGGTGCGTAGATAAACAGATTTCCTTGATATTAGTTAGACTTATGATATATATATATCTCAGAACTCCATTGCATGGCTCAAAATCATTTAAGAAAAATACTATGGAGTTAAATTCGTCCCTGGAAATGGGTGGGGAAAATATAATATGAACATGAATAGGTAGGACTGGCAATCTCATTAAGGAGTGAGTTGCCAGCGGCGCGCTGCTGCTGCTGCTCTGGCTTAACATTTAGTGTCAACATTCAAGTTCCTAATATATCGACACGGTTCTCCTGCTGGTATTTTGCTTGTATGTCGAGGGAGGGTTCTAGCCTTATATTAAGCTTACCTATACAGACCTGTGGTATGGCATGATCCTTATTTTATTTTTCACGTTAATAAGACAACAAGTAAATAGTCTTCAGAATGATATAATTTCTTGAACAGTCCCACATAAAACAAGTACAGTAAATACCATACTGATGCAAGATACCGAAACCAAAGTGACGTGACTTGGTGCAAAGAGACTTAATTGGAAATTTGATTTCCAAGGGCAGAGAAGACGCGTTTTCTATTTGTTTCCTTCAGCTCAAGTTAACATGTTATTGATCAATAGACTAACAGTTTTCTGCCATTTGAAATGTCGTAGGAAGCATTTATTTATAAGTGCAGTTATCATCATCCACAAAAGTTAGTAGAAAATACAAATAAGTGGCCATGAGTAGGTTGGTATACCAGCTTCTCAAGAGAATTGCTGTGACAAATGAAGCTCACTACAGTGAGCGAGTGACTGGCTAGGCTTTTGGCAGAAAATTTGGTTAGTGTTTAAAAGAAAAGTTATAATGTAATTAGCATCAATACGTCTGGCAATGATAAATTCTTTTTACATTTAGATAAATTAAGTTGTAATTTAACGTAAATTTTACTGAACTATAAACCTGTCTGTGAAGGCTGTAACGTACAGTTAACGAGGAGTGATTGTCGAAACTAGGATTGTTAGGATACAGAAACACGGGTAATAATGTTATATTGATGTGTCACAAGGGCACGAGGCTGCTATACAGATATACAGGCAACACAGCAATGCTATACTCGTACATATGTACAAGGGCTTAAAGCTAGGCTGGTGCAGGAGCAGGAAAAGATAAAAAAACAGGAGTCCTGTGGTGCCGTTGCTGCAGGAGAATTTAGACGTTGTCAGATCTCATGGCCGCTGCTGCCGCACGGAGGTGGCGTTCTCGAGGCCTCGGGTTGCGCTGCAGAAGGAAGGGGGTGTCGTCAAGGCCCCATGGTGTTACTGCAGGAGGGACGAAGTGTGACCCGATGTCTCATGGTGGCTTCAGGCATTTTCAGGCGGGGATTTACGTCCTGTTGCACGTAACTAAACAGTGACATAGCGACTTCTTTTTAAGGACCGCAGGGATGCCCTGAGCTTACTCAAGGCAAGGTAGAAGGGCTTGAAGACCGACCCCTAATGTTACACAAGGCAGCCAGGTCGTTCATACAGTCTTGCGCGTAAATTATTTAAGACTGCGGGCATGAAAGGTTGTGTGGACGCGACGCGGTGAGCTGGGGTGGCTGGCTCGAGGCAACTCTGGTCCTTCGCGCCAGATTGTAAACACCACCAGCGTTGCCTGCAGCCATCACAAGGGGAACCAGCCCTCCTCGCGGACGACAACCGTCAGCTAAAAAAGGGCCTTTGGAGTGTCGCAGGGCGTGCGTCGCTATAAAGCAGTTAACGAAATTTGCACAGCCAAATCCAATACAGACAAGTGTACCAAAACTTTTTGGGTCTCCTATGCAAAACAACAGTTGCGCCGACATTCAAATCAGCATTTCTGCAAAACGGACCAACGTTCTTTAATCTTATGATGCAGCGGCGGAGTAACACAGATGCGCCATGTAAAGCTGTCAGACACCAGTGTTTTCTCAAACTGCTGTTCTTACGCCTTCTGTTTCAACTAAACACTCACCGCTTTATGTCATCGCTTTTAGCGTGAACTGTCACCGTGATATTTTGCTACAAATATTTATTCTCTCAAAGGCTTGAACAGATTTGTTTACATAGCAGCTAACATTGTAATTTAAATGAATCCTGCAAAGGCTCGCGTAAAGTTTCAAAAAGAGAAATGAGAAACAACGCCACAGTGGTTTTGAACCGAGGATGATGGAGAAGACATTTTCTTTTGAACTTAAAGATTCTGGTTGTGTGAGGAGGGGAGGAAGAGAGGGTACGAGACACAGGTGTCCTCCCTCTTTACTGTGGTGTGTTGAACACCCCAGAACACCGCCTGCAACAGACTGGTCTTTTCTTCGGGTACTTCAGTACCTCCAGTAGGAGAGTACGTAGTTCTCCCTGTTCATTTAACTAGAAGGGAATAATTGGAGAAAGGAGAAGAGTGAAAGTGCACATGTTATGGAAACTGAATGATAACTGTGATTAATTTGTGTTGTCTAGGGTTGAGTGTTGTGCCTGAGAGACGCTGAGCCAAGCCTCACTGAGTTGTCTGAGGGATGGATGTCTGACGAGTGTTGCTGCTGACAAATTGTGTTTACATTACTCCAGGTAAACTTCAGGCCGAAGTTGTCAAAAGCTTATCAAAGTTTCCTTCATTTCTCTCGTCTCGCATTTCAGACTGTATTAAACAAAGGGAATTGTTGACGATAAAGGGAATGGAACATACACGAGTTATGAAACAACATAAACCAGAGCCCCCAGCCCTTTCCTCAGTCTCCCCACCCATCCTTCACAAGGGGATTATTCCTTCTCTTGCCAAGAGAAGAAATACTTCACTTTTTCCCCCACTCCTCACCCCTCACCCGCCTGTCCCAACAAGCAAAAGACCCATTCTATTCTGGTCGTGATACCAGATCGAACAAGAGCTTCCATTCCTTTTCAGTAGTTCACAGGGGCTAATGGCCAGACCCATAAACTGTCTTGGAAGAAGGTCCCCTCACCACGGTGTTTAGCAAGGGAATTTGGTCCGTCTACCCCTCCTTAACAAGGGTTCCATTACCTTGCTTGTAACTGGCCGAGGGAAGTGTCTTGAAAGGGTCAGATATATTGGTTAACTTCCTTCCTGAGGATGACCTTAAAGGCAATCTCAAGACGTGCTGGCCTGCCCCTCGGAAAGCTCTCTTCTAATCTGCTGGCCCCTTGTTCGATCCCCGGCGCGGGGCAGACATTACACAGCCCCGCCCAGCCGTTCATTCTTCTTCCAACTTGAGGTGGGGCAGAGCACCACGGCTGCCACAGGTCTAGCTCAAGTGTCCATACCCGGGGCCGTGGCGCCTCAGTGACAGGGCTAATGAGCCCATCAGGAGTGGTACCTCACTTTGCCCAAGTCTTTCACACTGACGTTTACTACTTACAAAATAATCTTCAAAGCAGACAGACATGTCAACTGTGTTTTCTATCATTTGTAAGCGTTTATTGAGAGTAGGGCCCTAGAAAAAGATGTTTTATAGTTTTTAAAGTCTTTCAATATTTTTTTTTTTCACCTGTGCGTCATTGTCAGATTGCAGTAAGACAATCCAGGGAGTCTCTCTTCCATGCCCCCAAGCTCCGACACACGTTTCAATTGCAGATTCTTGAGCCTGTCTCTCTGTCTCTCTTCCATCCTCTGATTGCCTCACCCATCTGAGTATCTCTCTCTCATCTTCTCCATCGGAGGGAGGCAGGCAAGGCAGGATGTGTCGTCTCGTACACAGGGCTGCAGCGGGAGGCCGGGTCTGTGACAGTGACCCCACCAGGAGTGACTGGGTCTTCAGCAGCAGGACCTGAGGGAGGGAGCCACCCACAGGTCACTGAACTTTGACCTTTGACTCAATCTGTACCTTCGTCTCCCAGCTTATCTGCCTTTGCCTCTTCGCTTACCTCGTTTGTGCTTCCCACTCACCTTCACCACTGTCCATATCTGCTCATGTCCCCCTCCTCTTATGCCGTCTAGAACTCCACATTCATCGGACCAATCTGCACGTGGACGTGAGCCAACAGTAACCCACCCTAATATCCAAAACCAATCGCTGATTTATGGGATCTGTTGTGAAACACGACCCGCTCTTTGTGGGAAAGCCTCCGACGCCCCCAGCATCAGCAGCAGCAGCGGTGCGCGGCAGCAGGAGCACCAGCAGCGTCTCCCTCAGCGCCGTATGTTCTTAACACGTTCCACGTCCCATTTTGTGTCATCTTTATCACCACTCGTTTTGCCCAAGTCTATTTACGGTAGGCACGCGCGCACTCGCCTTTCCGGCTTCGACTATTCCCTCGTCTGTCACCCCCATGGTAAAAAAAATTTAGGGGGCCACATACCCAAAAGGCTCCTCAAGTATATTCTACCTACTCATCTCTCATTCTGGCCCTCATGGTAATGTCTCTAATATCATCACTCACGATCATCAAACATCGTATCTCCAGCCCCACACGATGGATAAACCAACCACCTTACATTTCGAAATTGATTATCACGGCCATAACTCTCGTAAGAGGAGACACTCGTTGCGCTGGGGGAGCACACCACTCACGACCTGAACTCTCTCTCGTATTTTGTTTTTTCTTTTCCACGCGTCTCTCAAATCACACAAGGGGACAAAGCGGTGTTAGTGCTTCTCCATCCTGCCGTCTCGCCTGGCACTCCGCGTGAGTGCCAGGCGAGACCTCATTGCTCGTCTTTGGCCTCGACGTAACATCCGCTTTTGTGTGTGCGTCTCTCTCTCTCTCTCTCAGGATCCTACACCACTTTGCCGACCTCCGGCACCACGTCTCCTCTCTTTCCACCCTGCTACCACCTGCTGATTGCCAGACCACATTCTCTCTCTCTCTCTCTCTCTCTCTCTCTCTCTCTCTCTCTCTCTCTCTCTCTCTCTCTCTCCCACACCTGCTGCTTCACACCCTCCCGCCTACAGGTCTCCCCCCTTGAAAAACTGACACGACCCCGTCTCTCCGTCTGTGTTGTGAGGCCACATTCAAAAGACGCAATCAGTCGCTTTATTTTGTGAGGTTCGCTCTTTGTGGTGTGTAGGGCGGTTGGTCAGGAGCCGGTCTTGTGGATTAAGGGTAGGTCTTGTAAGTCAGAAGCAGTTCATGTGGGCCAGCAGCAGGTCTTGTGGGCCAGGAGCAGGTCTTGTGGGCCAGCAGCAGGTCTTGTGGGCCAGGAGTAGGTCATGAGGGCCAGGAGCTGGTCTTGTGGGCTAGGAACAGGTCATGAGGGCCAGTAGCAGGTCATGACAGCTAGGAACAGGTCATATAAGCCAGGATCAGGTCATGCGGGTTAGAGCGATAGCTCCTGTGGTGACTTTTGCGTACATAGAGACGACCATGAACTTCCCGTCGTCACCAGCAGAAGTCCCCAGCAGGCAGCGCGGTGTGATTCGTCCCGCGGCGGGTTGGTATAAGACCCGGCGTAACAGCGGTCCCACTGAAAGATCATCGATGTGCATGGTTCTTCGAGGTGGGGATTTCTCAGCTTATTAAGCAGTGGGGAACCTTTCATGGGTAAATGGAGGTCGTGTGGAATACCCGCAAGCTCACCAAATCGTCCGACGGTTCATGATTAACTTGAAGGACGAACGCGCCTCACGACAGAAGTTCGAAAGGGATACAGAGGCTAACGCATATACGTATACATGCATGTGTTCACGACATGGAGGACAGTGTGCACGGTATCCATGATGGGGCAGAACCCCAAAACGCGACTGAGGAACGTGTGTTTTCAGATCCTCCCAAAGCTCATGGGATAGGTTGGTGGAGTGGGTTGCTGCAGCGAACCCCCGGGGAACTGCGTGAGATACACCCCCTGCCATATGGTCCGACAAGGAGAGCAACGCCTGGAGGCAGTGTTTTCCGCTCCTGGAGGAGACACTGGCCTTCACAGAGGGAGGGAAATCATACACAGCCCTGCTGCTCAGCAGCGTTAGGCTGCGCGGGGATGGTCTCCATGACCCGTCTGAGAGCCAGGAAAGAGAGAGAGAGTTAGGTAAAGAGAAGCGCTGGAAACTGGAGGATTGTTTAGCTAGAAATGACCTGCCTCGTGCCTGGACAACCTGGGGCGGCTCCACTCCAAGTCCGACAGCTTAGGCTGGTCCCCTTCTCCCGATGCAGAAGGAACTTCCTCTCCATCGGAAGATAAAAAGCTATTGTGTATTGGACTCGGTAAGCTGAGGGAATATGAGGAGTGTGTGTGTTGGTGCCGTCCAGTGACCGCCAGGCTTTGAAGTTGTCGTTCCCATTCCTTCCGCAGGTGGCGCGGACTGTGACCTGGGTGAGAGGTCAGAAGAGGGGTTGAATTAGTGCTACTGACAAGTTGCTTAAAGATGATGATAAAATGATTTAGAGGATGTCTGTAGCCACGTCTGCTGTCTGGGGTATGGATTATGTCTTCCCTAACTGGAGAAATGGCTTTTTTTTCTTTGTCATCATAGACGACACAGGTAACTGATTGCCCTAATTAAGCCCATCTCATTAACGCTGTAAATATATATATATATATATATATATATATATATATATATATATATATATATATATATCCTAGCCTAAAACCATGGTACCTAATTTATCGACCAGCCCCTAGTTGAGGATGAACAGCCGGGTGAACTGTGGATCGGCTGCCGTGACCAGGAATCGAACCTGTGCAGACTCAGCCCCAGGCTGCACGTGAATGCCTCACGGTTAGTAGCTCTGACCGCTACACCGCTCTCTTAAGATACATAAATGAGACAGACAGGACTGCAGTGTTTGAGGAAAGCACACAATAACGTGCTTGTGAGCAGAAAATGTTGAGTGGCCTGGATTTATTCACTGAAGTCTCAGCAACCGAGTGGACCCCTCACTCCCAGCGTTCCAGGCGGAGCGTCTTCATGAGCTCCGACAATGGTTATTGCGAGGCAAGAGGGTCTCAGGTGGACTCTGTACATCCTGGGACACTCTCGGGCATTCCACGACGCTGGTGAGTTCTTTCCAGGGATTTCCAGAAGATGTATAAAGGGAGAGAATACTGTTGGTCGCCACTGATACACACGTATGAGCTCCTCGCAGAAGGGTCTGTGAGGGTCCAGCAGGACTGTCTGTGGTCTGGTCTCAGGTCCCCCTCCTGACGAGACACTGGATCGATGGACTGGGTACTGAGTCAGTGGACTAAGGTACACTGGGTCAGTGGAGAGGTCGATGAGGCGGTGGACTGGAAAGAGGGCCTGTGGAGTGGGTCGGTGTGCGGACCTCTTCAGGTCCTGCAGACCAACACGCTGATCTGATCCATCCCCCACTGAAGAACCTTCCTTCATGGTTACGGTCATCCACACCAGGTTTCTTTCGTTAGATGCTCCAGACTTGTTCGTTCGTCTAGAGCCACCGACACACTCATCTTACCCTGATAGAGTTATGATATGAAACTACGCTCTGTTTAACACTGTCCCTCGTACCTAACTTTACCCATACTGTCAACCAAGATTATACGTCCAAAACTTTTGCAATTAATTCACCCATTGCAACAGTCAGCACACCCTCCAAAAGTTTCGCTCATTCCCTCCATCTGATATTGTATTATTCCCAGTTTTGCTTGATTTTAATTGAACCCGTCTTCGGTGTCATCCTGAATAATGTAAATTTCCTTTGCTCCACAGGGAGGCGCGGGACCATGGACGGGCAGGACAGGGAGGTGAGCTGGTAGGTGTGCTACTTACCCCCGTGGCAGCTCCCCCACTCCGCTCCCACCATTACTGTTTACTCACCTGTATCGCCTGCGTCGTTTACGTTGCCAGCACGGTGTGTTGAGAACGCCACTTCAATACTCGTGGCCTGGAAAACTGCCTCCGCCCAGAACGGCAGCGGGTCTGACAGCAGTGAAGAAACGTGCTTTTAGCTAACTGTATGGAAAACACAGCTTCGCACCAGGGGACTGTGTGCATGTGAAATTCAAACGGTGCATTAGAACCCTCGAGGAAAAATGACCTGAATTACCGCGTGAAGAAAAGTGCACGTAAGGTGATGTCACCCGTGTGTGAGACAGACTGAAAGACATCAGGTTCCAGATAGATACATCTCTGTGACGCATCGGCCATGATCCTGAAAACTTTAAGCTCAAACTCATGAAAATTTTCGCCGACTGGACGTCATCGCGAATGTTCCAGACGAGCGTGTGAAAAAGAAAAAGAAAAAACAAGAAAAACACTCTCTTGAACCAGTGGTAGGCAGCAGCGACCTCTACGAGAACCGGCAGAGCTGCTGGACATACTTAATTAAACGACCACCACGAGAAGAAACCCACCACCCCTCTCTGCTGAGTCTTGGGCCCAAAGGGAAGAACGAGAGCGACCGCAAGGAGGAGGCGAAGGAGGTCCTGGACGGCCCTCAACACTACAGCTCAAGTGTCGTACATGGCGTGAGTACATCCCGGCGTTTTTGTAATACACGGTACATATATCCTAACGCCGTGGCTCGTGAGGCGATGGTAGGTAAAGAGGAGGAGGAGGAGGCGGCGGAGGGGAAGATGATGGCGATGGTGTTGTTGGCCCAGCGTACGACATGCAGCCTTGACACGTCTCGAGTTCGTTGGCTCCTCCTCCTCCTCCGGTCGTGTTTAATATGACGGGCTCCGGCAGTGTCATTCGTCTTCTATACGTTCGGCTCACTTTAATGGTTTCACGACAGCCTCACCCGTGTTTGAACAGCTCGTTAGTTTCGCTAATGACTACACACATATTCTACTATTTCATTGATTTCATTTAAGACTGTTTGTGTGGCAAGAGAGATATTTATTAAGTAAAGAGAGCTAGAGATGTTACTTATTTCCGTGATGGTGTACAGAGGTTTTGTGATTGGGATGAGAGCAAATGGCGTGGAAACGGAGACGGAAAAATTACTTTCTAGGTATCACAAGTGTAGTTCCATTTGAGAAGGTAAGTTTGGGCTCTGCCTGCGTTAAATTTCGCCAGTAGATGGCTCTGCCTGCGTTATAGTGTTGCCAATAGATGGCTCTGCCTGCGTTACTGTGTCGCCAGAAGATGGTTCTGCCTGTGTTACAGTGTCGCCAATAGATGGCTGTGCCTGCGTTACAGTGTCACCAGTTGATGGTTCCGCGTGCGTTACAATGTCTCCAATAGATGGCTCTGCCTGCGTTACAATAACGACGATAGATCGCTCTGCCTGCGTTACAATTTCGCCGGTAGTTGGCTCTGCTTGCGTTATAGTGTCGCCAATAGATGGCTCTGCCTGCGTTATGATGTCACCAGTAGGTAGGTTGTTCTGCCTGCGTTACAGTGTCTCTATAGTAGATGGCTCTGCGCGCGTTAAAATCTCGCCAATAGATGGCTCTGCCTGCGAACATCTCGGACCCTGCAGGGCGGACCATATTAAGACACACGAGCAACTCGGCTCCAGTATCATATTATTAAGAGGAGCGGAGGGAGAGAGCAGGGACGCAGGCGGTGTTGCAAGGACTCCCACAACTCCACGCCCGCCAGGGAAAACTTTAGTCACAACTTTGAAAAACTAGTTTCTCGCCGGCGGAAGTTTACTTAACAACCACGCCTTGTTCAGGGGCCGGCCATACTGGCATGCTGCAGCGTCGATACCAGTTGAAATTACGACTTGAATTATCAAGAATCCATTTTTAGTTGCTGTTTTTTAATCTTGGTTATTATCTGGTTGTTCACAAGGGACTTATACATCAACTTCATACCTCCGATTGGAGACAGGGTCAAACTGCCCCACCTGGGACACACTATTGATGCATTGATGTCCAGTCAGTCTGTGGTCAATTGCGGGATACGGATTGCTTTGAGTAATTTGCGAGGTAGAGACAACGCCCCCATTACATATCAGACTGGACCCTTAAGATCAAAAGCCAGGCTATCATAGCCTAGGGTCGTACCGTCGTACTCAAGGGTCGTACAGTCGTGCTCAGAGGTCGTTCTGTCGTACTCAAGGGTCATACAGTCGTGTTCAGAGGTCGTACAGTCGTACTCAAGGGGGTGAAAATTAAAGGCCGTTTTCCACGCCCGTCCATGTAATCGGCCAACTCCGTTTTCTTTAATCCCTCCTTGGTAACATTTACGGACGGTCAATTTTCAAATCAATCTCATTGAACAATCTTCCCTCCTCACGCCATTGCAGTCAGAAATTTTGAGTGGAAAACATCATCATACAGTCTCGTTAGGTGAACAATTTTTTTTTTCAAAAAAAGTATTGTTTAAAACTATTTACCTTCTCTAAATGAACGGAATAATCATCACTTGAGAGTCGTTCCGTATCCTGACAGTCACCCCAATGGGAGCAAAGGCTATTGATAAATCAAACTGCATTATACACACACACACACACACACACACCACAAGCCTAGTTTTTTCGACTGAAAATCTGAAATTGTCGGCAACGCAACATTTTTTCCGTTGAAGATATCGCGCGTCTAAAACTTACATATGAAGACCCATGTAGCACAGAAATAATTATTATCTTTCTTGCAGCAGATATTTCTCTCTGTAAATCGCAAAGTAGATTTTTAAAAACTCTAGATACGAAAACTATATACCAACAAAGTGTTTTAAACTGATAACGTTCTTCATACAGTTTGTTGATATTCGGATGGAATTTGAAATGAGGCACAGATAGAATATTACAACGACAAATAACGTTACACAGTGGAATTTCCGTTTTAATTCAGTGAGCTAAAAATTGTATCGATAATAGATTACATTCAAAAGCTCCGACACACACACACACACACACACACAGTGACCAATTTTAGTTAAAGCTGTTATAAAATTCTGCCAGTCTTTATTGCCGACGTATAATCCATTAATGAAAACAGATAAAATTGTTAACCTCACAAAGTGATTTTGAAACTATTTTTAGAGGAAACTTAAACGAACAAGAAAGAACGGAGGGAATTTTCTTTACGAACAGAAATGTTTCGAACTTCCCCTAAGTTCTCGTGAAGTTGTGAAAGCTGTTGTTTAGCTTAACTGGTAACGCTGAGAGGCAATTGATTCTTATTTGACTGGCAACGCTGACAGGCGGTTGTCGCTTAGCTTGACTGGTAACTCTGACTGGCAGTTGTCACTTGTCCTGATAGATAATGCTGACAGGCACTTGTTGTTTAGCTTGACTGGTAACGAAGACAAGCAGTTGTTGCTTTGCTTGACTTGTAACGTTGGCAGGCAATTGTTGCTTAGGTTAACAGGTAACACTGACAGGCAGTTGTTGCTTAGCTTGACAGGTAACGCTGACAGGCAATCATTGGTTGGCTTCACTGAAAACGCTTACGGGTAGTTGTTGTTTAGCTTGACTGGTAACTCTGAGTTGTTGATTAGGTTAGCTGGTAACGCTGACAGGCAGTAGTTGCTAAGCTTAACTGGTAACGCTGACAGGCAATAGATACTGAGCTTTACTGGTAACGCTTTGCAGAAAGGGCTTATTACCCCTTTAAGTATTAGTCTTTTAGTCCTATAATCAATAGCTGGTCTCGTAATCTTTAGTCTTATAGTCTTATGATATATATAGTTGGTTCCATAGTCTCTCGTATTTAGTCTTTGGTCATCGTCTTGTTAGGCCTTTCTGACGCTGAAACACACACACACACACACACACACACACACACACACACAATCAAAATTTACAAGGAATTGATAAACAGATTAAGAAAACAAGGAATCATATCAAAGACCATTAGTGTCATTACAGAGTTGGGGTAAGGGGGGGAGGATTTACGGAACTGAGGAACGTAATGTAAGGGAACGAAACAAAAAAAAGTCAGATGACTCGAAAGGATTCAGAAGGATTAACATCAGAGGAATGAAGCCGCATCTGGTGGAAAGTACAGATGAATGAAGCCGCATCTGGCGGAAAGCACAGATGAATGAAGCCGCGTCTGGCGGAAAGCCCAGAGGAATGAAGCCGCATCTGGCGGAAAGCCCAGAGGAATGAAGCCGCGTCTGGCGGAAAGCCCAGAGGAATGAAGCCGCATCTGGCGGAAAGCACAGATGAATGAAGCCGCGTCTGGCGGAAAACCCAGAGGAATGAAGGCGCTGCTAGTGGAAAGCATTAGCGGGAAGGTTCAGGAGGGCTCTCGCTGGATGTGCCTTGAGAGAGACACACACAAAGGAACACAGGAGACCAGAGAGCGTTGGAAGCGGAGGACAGAGGGGGGAGGAGGCGCAGGAGCAAAGTCCCGGACTGATGAACACAAACGCAGTTCCGGGGTTGCTGAAAAAATGGATGGACATGGTAAATATTTTTTTTTTTTAATCAAGCAATAGAGAGAATATTGTTCACCGTTAGAGACAGAACAATTCTCGAAGCGCTTGATATGTTCAGCGGAACATTTGAAAAAAAAAATGAATTTATATGTATTGAGGATCAGTACGTGTTGACAAACACGGAGATCCAATAAACAACCGTAGACACACAGGTTGAAGTATCGGTACTGCATGACTAGCCCCTCAGGCGGATTGCACTTGAATTAAGATCTCTAATAGATTTAGCAGGAGGTACGCACCTTAAACCAGTGACCCATTTATGGGTCACTGGAGATTTCATTTCCAAAAAACACAAGAATATTGGTAAAATTTGAATCCGTATGGAGACAGAGAGTCACGTAGACGCTAGCTGGTATTGTGTATATACAGGATAAAATTTCCTGTCAGCGAGAGCATTGTTATGAGAGGAAGGATAAACATTTACCTCACACTGAGCAGCGAAGTAATTGAGAATACCAGTATGTGATACACCGTATTGATAATGGTGGTCATCTGAACGCAAAGCAACGGGGATTGAGACACAGTAAAACAGCAACTCGATACGAGTATTTTCTAACAGTAAATAAGACACTGGAATCTGAGTGTGAGAGGAAATAGCGGGTTTACATTACATACCCAATCTTGTCGCCCGGAGCTCCACCTCAGAAATACGTAGAGATAAAACCGTCTGCTGGCAAATATTAGCCTCGCTTTAAGTACGTGGATGTGTTCAGCAAACTGTTCACAGAATTTGAATATGCTTCTCAGCTTCGTTCACCGCTCTTAGAAGAGACACAAATGACTAATAGAGAATGTTCTGTGGAGAACAGTAAAGTTGGTGAACACGCTTGAGAGGACTGAGTCACAACTGAGGTGGTTAGATGCCTTGAGTTTGCATCCCCCACCGGAAAGAGAAGAGTAAGTGACGACTTGATCACAACCTTTCAACGTCTTTTTAGACCCAGCTTGACTGTGCCGACGACCATCAATTCTTCGGAAGCTGCGGCAGAGATAGAACACCATAGACACAGACATAGATGCACAGACCACACAGACCAAAGGTCCAAGCGAGGTGATGGTCTCTCTCTCTCTCTCTCTCTCTCTCTCTCTCTCTCTCTCTCTCTCTCTCTCTCTCTCTCTCTCTCTCTCTCT
>JAYMFT010056458.1:0-15066 GCA_038088735.1 Panulirus argus | reverse complement strand
TTCAGTGAGCTGAACCAGAGCATTTTTTAGGAAGCCAAGGTAAACTATAGTGTGTGTGGCTTGGCTGTTGATTGTAGGCCCTGAATTGGGTGCATTATCTAACATCAAAGACCATGTCTTAGCTAATGATACCTTCTTAAATCTGAAAGTCTTTAGTGTATGACGCCTGTATGAAAATAGAAATCTGTAGAGATGCAGTGAATGTCCAGCACCGTGGCCTCATTAGCAAGTCTGTGTTGCTGCTGGCATACGGTACACTGACATCTTCAGGTGTTGTTTGTCATTCTTGTCATGTGTCTGCTGTGATCCCTGACCAGATGGATTCTTGGTTGGTTGGTTGGTTGGGCTTTAGGCCTATCAACTGCCAGGGTCATTAAGTCCGTCAACGTCAAGCTACATCCACCAGTTGAAAGATCTTTAACACCTTCTTCGGGTGTTAAAGATAATTCTAAGACCACAAACACTCTCACTATGCATGTGGCCCATGTATGTGGGTTCTTGCTTGCGTTACCACTGATAGCTGGCTTTACCTTGAAAGCTTTTTATTTGGTATTCTGTAGCCGTCAACTCCGTAGGCGTGATGAGCTGTTCCATTGTTGTCTTGCGTCTAATACAGATCAATGTTGATTTCTTGTTTCTCATGCGTATTACTCAGCAGCTGTCTAAATCATGACGCCGTTGTTCTACTATTACGTCTGGTGTTCAGCTTCTGTTAACGTATATTCTCAGAAGTCATCACTGTTTCACTTTTATCTCTCATACTTTTACTTCCACTTCGCGCAGTCAGGAAATCGTTTATGGTTTACCACCGTCTGCCGCTTTCTAGATGATGTTTCAGTTGATCAGATGGTTCAACCTCCACCTGGTTCATGGCATCAGATGGTTCAACCCCCACCTGGTTCATGGGATCAGATGGGTCAACCCCCACCTGGTTCATGGCATTAGATGGTTCAACCCCAATAGGTTCACGGCATCAGATAGTTCAACCCCATCTGGTTCATGGCATCAGAAGATTCAACCCCCATCTGGTTCATGGCAGCAGATGGTTCAACCCTCACCTAGTTCATGGCGTCAGAGAACAGCGATGTATGCACATCACCAAAACAAACCCTCACAAAGTGAATATCAAGTGACTTTAAGGAGAAAAGGCAATAAAGATGTAACCAAACTTCGTGTGCTTCTGTCTGACTGATATTTGTGTGTTACGGGAAGGGAATTTTATTATGAAGCAGTCAACTACAGAAGAGGGTCAACTCTGCCACCCATCCTACAGAAAGCCACATCATGACGCATTGTGAAGCTGAACATTTCCAGGTCAATATTAAGTGGAGGTATTTCACAGGTCATCAGCTCCTAAATCAGAAGAGTCGTAGATTACATGGGGGTGAAATGAAAAGATATAATCCAACATTTGTGTTTAAAGTATTCTACATGAAAATATAACCAGCACGGTCCCAGCTCTGGCCAACAGGAATTGAATCCTTAGCTTACAGGTATATCATACCTAAAATGCATTACCTAAAAACTTATTAAGTTTATAGATATAATTTTCATTATTTTTCGCATGAAAATTCTTAGATATAATATAATGTGCTACAACAGTGTCTTCTTTTTGCTCTCACCAACGCCAAAGACCAATTTGAGCAAGTTGACAAAGAAACCGTATTTTGCGTCAGTAACAAAAGGTTTTATGCTCTTTAAAGCAGAACAAAGATTGTGACGTTTGCAACTGTGTCCAGTATGACGAAAGAATCAGTTAATGATGAGTGATACGCAGAGCACTGGCTAAGGCACGGGAATATGTTAGTATGAAGGTTATCCTCCAGCAACTGTAGAGTCTACGTCGCTCTTCCATGAAGGTGGCTCGATGAGAAAATAGTGAAGACTGAATGCCAAATGCCTCGACAGGATGTTTTAGGGTTGTTTATTTCCAGAGATGCAGTGGATGTCTTACAGGCATTGCCAGGGGACAAGCACAGGACAAATGATGACCTGGGAAAGCAACTGGCATAAATATTCCAATGCAGTGGATCTCCAGACACAGATGTGGATGCATTTGATCGCGATGATAGAAAAGATTCTGTGAAGGTTAAAGGAAGATCCACGCAATAGAACAAGCAGGGAGGATATAACAAGTGTCAAATGACTGGTGGACGTTCCGTACCACCCTGGAGAAGGTGTTTAAATCTACCAGCTAATAAAGCTTCAGTTGCTGAATTCTTGTGTGAATTCCTATGCACTGCAGAAGTTGGTAAGCCATCCATGGAGGAAATATTATCTGGCAGGGGTTTCTCAGATGGCACAGTCACCAGAGGCGTTTCCTCAGCAGGAGTTACTGACGTTCCTCAGCTCTTAGAACACAAGAGGAAACAGACGCCCGAATGATGGTGATGGTGATGGGTGATATGGATGCTGACAACACCTCCCGTGAGCAGAGGATTAGTGTATCAGTGAAGATCCTTATGTACTACACTGTTTTGTTGGTCCATCACTGTCAGATTATGGAGACCATCAAGAAGCTCTGTGTACTGGCAGGACTCACCATGCAAACAGGGAATCTTGGGCGGTATAGTTGCATCTATAATGTTTCCAAACCTCTGAGCCCACATTTTTGCCAGTTGCTGATTCACTGACATGACGTGACTCTGTATCTCGATTTCTCAAAGTAGTCAAGAAATTTTTATTTTTGAATCCTCCAGAGAAAATCATTGCTGATAGCTACAGTGATCTATCAACACTGTCACCTCTTAACAAACAACTGGCCATAAATCTGCAAAAAAGCTTGTATCTGTCCTGTATGATTCCAGAGGGGAAGACAAGAATTTTTATAATGACGTAAATGAGTTAAGGACGAAAGTCTGCTATTAATCATCCACTTCCTCGACTGCCACCTTGTGATGACCTTTCTGCCAGGCATGTCCAGCGTGTGTCATGGCAGACAGAGGTGTGATTCTTGCTGCACATGTCCCAGCCAGACATAGAGTCACCTGTTGGGTATGGATGGAAACATGAGAATAACCTAGGCATTATCAGTACTGTATACATCATGGAACCTGCTCCTGCAGTTATCCTACAAAGACTACTTTGCTCCTGTACAGGAGAAAAGCCTTCCAGCGGAAACTGTCAGTGTAAAGAAAACTTAAGAGAATGTACGAAGCTGTGCCTCTGTTGTAGCAGAAGAAACTGTCATAGTCCAAATAATGGTGAAAGAAATGTGTGAGTTGATGAGGATGAGGAGAAAGTAATGCTAACTGACCAACAAGAATCCGTCGGCTCTAACTGGATGGCTGCAAAATTGCAGTGGAATGAGACTGACATTGGATTGTGACGAGATTGTCTGAAACTATTTGAATTAAAATTCAAGTTGTATTTTACGGCATAAATGTAGTAATTGTTTAAATATATATAGCTAATAACTGTTTATATTAATGTCTCGCATAAGGATTACATGTATTCACAATAAATGAGATTATATTAACAGGAACAATACTAGTTAAATGTTCAAATATGTATGTGAAATATAAGGACAGTAGACACGGTAAAATGCATCAGTTCAAATTTCAGTTAGAAAGAACGTGTTTTATGATGAACATGTTGGACGGCCATTGAACTTTTTCAGTACAAGATTAAAAACTTGTTCAGTTCATGTACAATATCCATTTACTCAATAACTACATTTAATCAGATTAAATACATTTAATCAGATTTGATTACGATATTAACTTAAGTGGCTTATGTCCAAATGTTTGAACATCCTTTAATATAAACTGAACACACGTATATATGAATGTTTCCTCCAAACTCGTCTGTCCTGTCAGTTGAATGTAATGTTACTTGTTTTTAAGTAAAACACACACACACACACACACACACACACACACACACACATTCATTTATCTATTTATTTATTTATATATTTATTTATGTATTTATTTATTATATTTGATCGCTGTCTCCCGCGTTAGCGAGACAGCGCCAGGAAACAGAGGAAGAAAGACCCGTCCACTCACATACACACATATATACATACATGCACATATATACACAATACATACTTATACATAACATACACATATATGCATACATAAACATGCACATGCATATACACTTATACACATGTACATATTCATACATGCTCGCCTCCATTCATTCCTGGCGCCATCCCTCCCCTCAGGAAATAGCATTGCCGCCCCCTGCGTCAGCGATGTAACACCAGGAAACAGACGAAAGGCCACATTCGCTCACACTCATTCTCTAGCTGTCATTTCTAATGCACCGAAACCACAGGTCTCTATCCACATCCGGGCCCCACAGACCTTTCCTTGGTTTACTCAAGACGTTTCACATGCCCTGGTTCGGTCCATTGACAGCATGTCGACCCCAGTATACCACATCGTTCCATTTCACTTTTCCGTGTACGCCTTTCACCCCCCTGCATGTTCAGGCCCAGACCGCTCAAGATCCCTTTCACTCCATCCTTCCACATACAATTTGGTCTCCCGCTTCTCCTTGTTCCCTCCACCTCTTTTCCTCACTCATTCGCTTCATATGACCAAACCATTTCAACACACCCTCTTCTACTCTCTCAACCACACACTTTTTTACTACCACAATCTCTCTTACCTTTACAATGCTTACTCATTCAGACCATCTCACACCACATAATGTCCTTCATTTCCAACACATCCACCCTCCTCCGTACAACTTTGTCTGTAGCCCATGCCTCTCAACCATATATATATATATATATATATATATATATATATATATATATATATATTTAGATAGATGGATAGATAGATTAATAGATGAATAGGTAAATAGATATGAGGAGTTGCTGCATATCATTATCTGAAATATAGTTTGTTATTGATACATCAGTATGCACCACATCTTTAGTTGGTTTATTATTACTCACCACTTTGTATATATTTCTACTGTTTATAACATGATAAAGGATCAAAAACGCACGTCTACATCATACGTAATATTGACCAAGAACTGTTCAATTTTGAAGAAAATATGTTGTAGTACCTTTAAATAGGGTGGGTGCATTCAGCACCCTCACACAGAGCCCACAGAAACAGCTTACACCAAATAACCATTCAATGACCAGTTTCAAAGTGGAGGATGAACAGATGGGTTAGTTGGGAACCGGCTGCTCTGTCAGGGATTCGAACCCAAGCCCGATAAATTGGTGGGTCGCACTATGCACACGCGCTTGTGTGTGTGTGTGTGTGTGTGTGTGTGATGACCTACCATATGATATGAACGTTGTAGGCTTATTCTTTTTTATTCTAGATTTATTCGCATGTGATCATAAAACAAAATATCGTCAGTATTCATTTCCTCCGAGTGTGACGGATGGTTGGTTTTGTTACATGTTCCGCTTTGTGTTGGTCATCTGTGTTGACACTAGGGAATCCCTGTTACGAATTTCATCACAAAAACCAAATAAATACAAATAATGAGAGCAATTTTCATTCACTCTGATCTAGTTTGTCAGGATCGATTTCCATGCATTCTATTACTTTGTTAGTTTAATAAAACAAAGTTCTTTAGAACTGTTCATACTTGTTTCATTCGACAATTACAGAAAACTCTACTTATCAACAAGAAAAAGCTTTTCAAAGATCAGTTAGTGATAATTCTTGGGTAATTACAGCAATTTTTCAGAACTGCTTAATGTACATCATAACCACTCATAATGTATTCAAAATCAATCATGAGCCCCAAAGTGGGTTTTAGAAACTAAATCTGATATTCACTATGCCTTATGTACACATTTGCTCCACCAACCTCAGTGAGGCAGTGTCAGGAACAAAGGAACATCGGCCTCATTTGCACACATCCACACTCTAGCTGCCTTGTGTAATGCTCTGAGGTCATCGCTTACCATCCACAGTCAAACCTCACACACTGTTCCATGGTTTACCTTGACTGCTTTATTGCCTTGGTTCAACCTATTGATAGCATGTCGCCCACCACATATAATAGTGACCTAATACTTTACACACACTAGTAACCATAATTCATTTTTCTTTTGTAGTTAGCTGATCCATGCTATTAGTGACAATACTAACGTAATTAATGCTTATTAGCAGTTAAAATTCATTAAGTCGGGATCCGTAGCCATAAATCAAAACATAGAAAGTACAGATAATGATCAATATTTTCAGTAAAGAATTAAATTCACCGGTTGTCTGTCTACTGGTAACAGCCATTCAGTTGATCACATAGCCGACAGGTGGCAATGTCGTACTTGCGAAAATGCCTCTTTTGTCAAGCAATTTTTGTCTTTTTCAGCTTTTAAGCAACAGAGGCAACACATTTCAGAATTATCCTTACCTTTTGATCTGTTCCAAGTGTTCATGTTATGGAATGGTTTATGTGTCTTGCCACACCTTGCACAACCTGACGTGTTCATAGTATGGCATGGTTTATGTATCTTGCCACACCCTGCACCACCTTTTCTGACTTACCTGCCTCCTTTCTGACATCACCACCTAACTCTCTAACATCAGTTGTCTTCCACACGCTATCAGCCACTTCTCTAAAACTACCCATTGTTTTAGTATCACAAGCTTCGTTTGTGACATCTTCCGCCTTTCTGCTGACATCACCAGATTAGCCTGTGACATCTCTTGCCAACTTTCGTATACTGTTGTATACTGTTATTTGTCTTTCTGATATTGCTTCCAAACTAACCTATCATGATATGAGATAATCACCTCTTTAGGTACAATGATTAACCTGTAATGAAAGTCCATTGATCCGATAGACTCAACGATTGTTCATCATTTACAAAAGTATTACATGAAATATGAGTATCAGTCCGTCCATTGCGACGGAATGATGATGGATGCAGTATTCATTCTTACAGGTTAAAAGCTGCCATCATGTGGGTGCTAATAACCCACATGTGGGAATGATTACCCGAAAGTGTCAAAACTAATTTCCAATTGTTTTGCCAGTTACCATCGTAATTACGTAAACTAGTATACATTTGCCGTAATCACCAGACCCACATCTGTATAGCGGGAGGAGATCAGTACAATAAGCGTTTGGGATAGTTCCCGTAGGTGGAAATGATTCTTGTTTGTATAACGGACACTTCTGTGTTTGTTGACAATAGTTGTTGTTTGTGTTGGTTTGTTATTATGTTAGTTGACGACAACTGTTGTTTGTGCTGGTTTTTCCTTGTTGAGGAGAGCTGTTGTTTGTTTTGGTTTGTCACTGTGTTGGTTGTCGACAGTTATTGTTTGTGTTGGTTTGTTATTATGCTTGTTGACGACGGCTGTTGTTTGTGCTGGTTTGTCATTATGTTTGCTGACGGCGTTTGTTGTTTGCGTTGCTTCGTCATTGTGTTTGCTTACACCAAGACTGGCATCACATCGTCACTTTCCTGAGGTCGGCTACAGAATTAAGTATTTTGTCTTGTATAAATTTTCTTAGTCATAGTTGCTAAAGTTGCATGATTTAAAATTGTATCCATTACACAATACATCAGTAGTGAAAATGAAAATTTTAATTGCATTGTCATTATCGCAGCTGATTATTGTTGCATAGAGATATACAATTACTTTTTCTGTAATGTTGTTATTCCATCATATTTGTTGGTACTCTAAATACAAGTTATTGAAGGGGATTCATCTATTTGAGCAGAACTTGTTTTTATTACCAACTCTTAATATTTATGATTGATTTACAGTTAGATCAATGAATTTCAGCTATTTACAAAACGATATAGCTACCCTCGCTGTGATTGTTTACACACGAGCTGGTGTTTACTTGCTTGTCGACATTAATCCAACATATCTCGGATCATTTTAGTTTCCTATTTGTCAACAAGTGTCTATCTGTTTTCAGAATTTACCTGAGATGTTTTTAGAAAAACAGAAATGCTGGCAGTAGTGGTGGCTCTTTTTACTTGGTGAGGACAGCAGCCAACATGATCACCTTTTTTTTTTTAATGTTGAAGGCTCCAGTAACGGGCAAAGGTCCACATCAAGGCCGGGCCCTAATTGAAACATAGAGAGAATTAAGAAACGGGAAAAAAGTTAGGTCATAGTTATTGGGAAAGACATGAGAAGGAAGAGAGTTGCAAAACTTTGACGTGTAGGGAGAAAAGCAGTTATCAAAACGGCACACCCTTAAGTTGCCGATGGCCACACAATACTCATGTAACGCAGCAGCTTGCCAAGTATTACGTGGTCTAGCTAGAGATGGGGGCACACAAGCAGCCAGCTCTCGGGAGCAAAAGCCAAAGTAATACCTATAGAAGAGGGAAAGTGAGCCAACGTTGCGGCGTAGGGCAAGGGGATCAAGTTTGGAAGTTAGCCTGGGACGGTTTATATGTCGGGCCGCTTTGGACTCAACTCTGTCAAGTAAGGAAAAAGAGCTAGAAGCACCCCAGATGTGAAAGCAGTACTCCATACAAGGACGAATCAATCCCTTGTACAAATGGAGCGACTGTTCAGAAGAGAAAAACTTACATCTAAACAGGGCACCCAGTTTCTTAGAGGCAGACTTAGCTGTTCCCATAATGTGGGGTTTCCAAGAAAGAGTGGATGTTACAGTAATACCAAATGTGTTCATTGAGTCAAGAGGTGGAATTACAGAACCGTCAAAGGAGATACGAGAGTGTTGGAAAAAAGTAAAAAAAAAAAAAATCTAGAGAAGCCAGTCTTGAAGACACCAACCAGGACGTCTACATTACATCATAATGCCCAAGTCAAATCCTTACAGTAACACACCACGTGGATGTCAAATCAGTCTACATCTCGGCGACAGTATAGTGACACCATATGGAAGTCAAATACGTCTACAACTCGGCGACAGAACAGTAATACGCCACGTGGAAGTCAAAAACATTTGGTGTAACTCACCGCTTTGAAGGTAGCTTGCTGTTCCCTCTCTTCTGACCTGAGGTGCTGGGGTGCAGCCTCAGGGTTGAAGCCGACATGGTAAATATGCTGGAAGTTTGTAGGGTAGCCTATCATGTCCTTCCTGTAACGGTTGGGAGGTGTAACATACAAGTAACCACCAGACTACTAATATCAACCTGAACCACTACACTACCAATTTGTAATTAACTGATGTTAAGCACGTGATGTTCTGTTTGATGATTAAAACGACTTAATATTTTTTTGGTTTTCAGAGTTGTTAGTAAATATCTAAGCATAATTATCTTCATAGGAAGTGTAGTCACTGTAATAACTGTCTATCAGCGTCCTGCCTGGTCGTTAGCAATGAAATCATCATTCATACCTACGTCCCTTTTTCTTAATTATGCCGCAGCGTTGTCAGACGTACGCTGCATTTTGCTTCCATCCAGACTTCGCAACGAAGAGAATCCTTAGATACGCGCCACTGAGCCAGTGATCAGGTTCTCTGGCGTGTCTGCATTGTACCCGTGCCTTTGTGGTCACAAAAATCACGTTCCCAAAGCTAAGACAAAAATGCAGGAACAACAAACGCACTTGCCCATAGGAAGAATGGGTTCAAATGATCACTGAAGGTGAACAAACTCCGGAAATACAGGAAGTTTGCCTACTCAGGGTCACAACAAACGTTGCCGTGTGACACCTAACACACACACTTACGTGATCTTTTTCGAGGCGCGCCTTCTGTCGAGTGTGGTCGTGGTTTTGTCTCCTGGCTGGAGCGGGATAGGGAAGGGCATGGGTGGTTCCCGCGGTGACTGTGGCTGTTGTTGTTGCTGCTGAGGCCCCTGTTGTTGTAGGAGTTGTGAGTGTTGTGGTTGCTGTTGCTGTTGTTGCCTGTTAGTCTTGGCTCCATGTGACTCCTGGTGTTCAGTCTCAGGTGCCTTCTGCTGCTGCTGCTGTTGCAGGTGCTGTGACGGAGCTGCAAGCTCCTTCGGGGATGGTGGTGGACGACCTGAAGTGAATCATATCACTTGAAATTCGTTTGATTCTAGGAAAAAACCTACCACAGGATCTCCGCATTCACTTACCTATGATGCCAAAACTACTCTCATACACACATTATTCACTCGTCTTATCGACTGGAGAATGTGGTAAAATTTTGCACATCCTTTAACTGTATTTCAGAAACTTACATTTTACATACTTGTAGAACCGGTATAGCCAAGTTTTGCTTAGCACAGTAAAAAGCCAGACTAATTTGCGAGACATTGTTTTTCCAAGTAACTAGCATTGTTTTTCTTTATTACAGGCTGGATGCTACATAAATATTTTCAATTTTAGCACGTTACTATCTGTTTACGTATTTTGATAGTGTAGTAGTGGTGGTGGTGGTAAAACACTGTACTTACGTCCGACTATACCAAACAGAAACTATCACACTGGCTCCATGTTCTTCCAGCGTACCTACCCTCTGGCTTCTGTGGGCTAGCAGCAACCACTGCCCGGACCGCCGCGGCGAAGGCTCTGGCGTCCACCTCGCTGGCGAACTTCAATCCCATTATCCTTTCCTGACGCCAGATGGAGAGGTAAATATAATAATTTATTCACAGTTTGGTAAACATTACTGGTAAACCTTCAAATTATGATAAAATGGCAAAAACAAAAGGGAAAAAAACATGTATGATCATTTGCTGTCACCTCTTCAAGTTTAACTCCCAAGACTTGAGATGTATAATCAGTGTAAGGGACTAGAGATTGTTTCTTCCCGTACAAGATTGCATGATATTTCTACATAGTTTCACACATTTCTTTGTACATTTCATCGGATATTTCATTATGACACGCGTTATTCATTTGTTCAGGGAACATGACAGTTTTAATCGTCTGACACCCTGGCATCCAGATTTACTAACTCAAAGCTGTATTGATTTCTAGGGCTCCATACATTCTTGTTGCAGATAGTGTAAACGAATTAAGGAAAAAATACATTAACAATGCATTCTATCCTTGCACAGTGAAGTGTGTTACGAAAAAAGTGACTTGGATCTGGGTCCAGCCAGGAATTAAACGGCATAAAAGCGTAAGTGTTTCTGGAAACTGACCTGCGCTGGAAGCTGGTGGAATAGAGGCTCCGAGCAGTGGTAGGGTGTCCCTCTTGCCACCTCCACCTCCTCTACCCTCTGCCATCCTACCAGGTCGTACACCTGCAACGCAAGGATATACGTCGTTCATCTTTTCTACCACGAGCGAAGTTTTTGTCAGGCGACGTGGCTTTGTTTCTGGTATCAGTCGTGTACTCGCCACCTATGTTAAAGCTTAAATCAAGGGGACAGTCCTGAATATAGCGAGGAAAATTAGAGAAAACTGGAGATGAGTTACTCGGTATCTAAATCAAATAAAGCCTCTGTACATATATCTGAAACTTATACCAGTTTCCACAGAAGGAACAAATAAGGGCAATAGTGCCAGACAAATCTACATCCCATTGCAAAGATAGTGGAAAGCAAAAGCCACACACGCACGAATTTGCAGAAACAAAAAACAATCCGCTAGCTTTTATTAGAAACCTTATCCATGAACAGTATTGAACGATATTAAGGGGGCTGAATTAAAGAGAAAAATGCAAATATAAGTGTTTAGGCATGACATCTTTTATTGCCACCAGAAAAAGAGATGTAACAAATTACATAAAAAGATTTAACACAAAAAGCCACAAAAGATATGAATGTATTATAAGAATCTGGATCCATGCAATCTCCATTCAAAATAGTTACTGGAAGATAATTTATGCTTGCTATCAAATTATGGCGGTTGAAACCGCACAGCTCCGGCGATGAGCGTAATCACTGATGTGGAGACCCTGAAATAGGTTCAGTTGAAGATTCCTCGACACAGAGAAGAATATTAGAATAAGCACATGGATAATATTCCCTTCAAAGTGAACATGAAACTACAACTTCAGACAATTCTATCTTAATTTTATATCCTGACCACTTACCCTAACATGCAAACAGACCAGAATGTAAAAGCTATGCAAATATATGCTAGAATTACTGATGATGGGATTCAGATCAGATTTCTGTGGTTCACCACTAATCGCAGGATGAGCAACGGGGAACTTCAATAAAGTAACTGCTGTTAGCAGCCTAATCTTAAAATGTCAAGGCTTTGGATGGCAAGCGTGACTTCTCGACTGGATAGTTACCGTGTTTTTTATAGATTGTTATGTCTGGTTTAGCATTCATTGTGAAGCCCGGGAGCTCATCAAGCGAGTCTCTGGAACGTGACTGACCTGGATATAGAAGGCTCTGCGGATGTAGTCTTTGGTGAGAGTGACCACGCCCGTTACCACCTCCCGCCACTCAGTGCTCTTCGGGGTCTCGTTCGCCGTAACCGCCACCACGGCCGTGCTCAGCGCCTAAACGTACACGATAGCAATGTTATATTAGACACTCAAAACGTATATACTTAAGATATAAATGAACACATAAACATATTGACGAATATAGTGATCTGGATACTCTTCCATAACAAAATCCAACACCTAATATGCTAACCTAAACCCATGGACGAAAGCCCGACCGAGCAGTATGAAAGAATAACCACTTCGAATTTTATATCTATAATAAAAATAACATTATGGTCAATGATACGAAAGCCAAGTCTGAAAACTCTGTAAATTACGGAGCTTAAGTAGGTGATTTTAGAGTTCGCAAGATTAGTAAAGTTCAGAAGCTTTTTGAGGTATGTGAGTGAGCTCGGTGAGAAACGCAAGTTTTAATTTACGTGATCTGAGCGAAGTTCGTGAAGCTTTTTGAAGAACATGGGCCTACGAAACTGACTGTAAGATGGAAGTTTTGCCAGTACCATGAAGGAGGGTTGCTATGTTTTGCTTGTAACAAATCAAGTGGTTAGGTATTGTTATATTTATATTTAGTAGATCTGGTCGCAGACAAAAAAAAAAAAGTTCCAAACCTCAAATGAAATATAAACAAAAGATAGTTGCGTTGCTTAATGTCACGCCAAGAGTTGAATATAAGGAAAAACTAAGCTCATCAATTTACAGAAAACTGTTATGCTCAGGTATTGTCTTTACAGTATACACATACATTACATATTTAAACTTCCCATTTTCAGCATATTTGAGATATAGCACAAGCATAAAATGCATAATTTGCATCATTAAGAAGCAAATCTATGCAAGCATAACTCAGTTTGTCACCTCCACTGGGGGAACCTTTGGTTAAAGTATAAAGTGTCTATCATGTATTGCTCTTGAGATGTCACACTAACAAGAATGTGGCCACAGACAGACGCGGGGGTGACGGGTGACGACAAAATGTCCCGTATCAACCAGGTGTAGTAGCAGGACCTACTAACAGAAAAGTAGAGAAGAGGAAAAATGATGTGAGTCACAGGCGGTGAAACACCTGGCTTTTGAAAACGGAAAGAATGAGAACGTACTTTCAGAGCTTAGGAGTGTATGGAAAGAGCGACATCACAACGGCTTTCCCTTGAGTTGCCAACGGCAACATAGTAATCATGTGACGCGCTGGTTTGCTGAGTATTACGTGGTGTAGCTAATGGAGGGAGCACAAGCAGCCACTTGTAATTACCAGAAACCAAATAACTACAGAACATGGAGAGAGAGAGAATGCGGCGAGGAGCAGGAAGGTAAGTTGATGTCAAAAAATGAAAATCGTGGAAAATCTTTTACGATAAGAAACGAAAATTTATTTGAGCGAGGAAGATAATCTTTAGAAAGTATGTAAGTTTCGTGAGAGATTAGCTCGATGAGATATATGACATGAAAGGATGAATTTAAACATGTCTTTGTTGAAGGAAGTGAGCTCTGATGTAAAAGCTTCATGGGGAAGGGGAGATCAGGAAGGCATATGAGTTCAGTTTATTTACCTGAGCCCTGGATCCAAGCAAAGAAAATATTTTGTTGTTAGCATCCTGACTGAGTACTGCGGAGGGCTGATTGTCCCCTTGGGTCTTCCGCGCGGCGCTCATCCTACTGCGGCACCTGCAGAGGAAAAGAACAAAAGTTAAAGGATGTCACAGCTAAATACAAGTCTACCCTCTATCTTTATGACCGACTAACCAAGGGCCTTCTCAGGGGTGTTTCTGTACAAGAAATGCAAATTCGTTGACCTGTAAAAGTTCCCTGGTCAGAATCACAAGAATTACAATCCGATGATCAGCTGGCGGAAAGCTGCACGATTATATCGATTTGACCCGTTCTCTCAACAATGAATGACATGGAATAAGCAGGAAAAGTCATATTCAGTGTAAGAATTTTCTCCACATGGCTTTTGAACCTTCATTTTTTTTGTTTAAACCACAAGAACATTTGAGCTATACGTAAATAAAGACAGCTTGGTTCCCCTCACACCTACTTCATCGCTAAAGCCCCCAAATAAATATAGTCAAATTATCTTACTTGTCTACTTATCTGTCTACGTCTTCTGTATTCTCTGCTTTAGAGACTCATCTTTAACCTTAATGGCACCAGTACCGACGATGATCATACCAAGTAACTCGATTTTGTTTGCAGAATTCTATTACAACTGCTGCGTTTTTTTTTAAAGAATGTTGGGTTTACTTAGAAAAAGTTTCTTGAGTTGGGATAGCCTTTAAGATAAATTAAACAAATGTAAACCAAAAATTCTTTATCACTGTAGATGAACGAGTTCTGAAGACTAAAACGAATCTTTTTCGGAGATTTTCGTATGCACTGATTTTAAAATCGCTTCGCCCATTCAGTAAGATAACCCGTAATCTGTCTGTAGCCTTCAGTTAGTGATACGATCCCGTAACCTGTAGTCACTGCGTTTTGAATAGTCTGCGTCATCAATATTTTAAATCAAACTTACAGGTTTTGACCAGGTCACCCCTCATTCTTCTTTCTTCCAAGGTGTGGGGGTTTTTGTGCTCGCAGGTGCGGATACTAGACACTTTAAGTAGTAATCAAATTAATTCAAATCTGTGCCTCTGTGTAAAACATCGTCGTCGAGCCATGATGGTGGACGGACGTGTTGACTCGGTCTCTGTCATTTACCCTACCAGCTACGCAAGTCATTTTTTTCTGCTGGCCTTTATTGATGGCAAGCCTCATCAGTTGTTATCTACGAGCAACCCCCCATGCTTCATGTAAGCCGTGAACAGAGGAGGA
>JAYMFT010056457.1:0-29569 GCA_038088735.1 Panulirus argus | reverse complement strand
CTCTCTCTCTCTCTCTCTCTCTCTCTCTCTCTCTCTCTCTCTCTCTCTCTCTCTCTCTCTCCACACACACATACACTTTATTTGTGACAGACATGGCATGGGCAGGTGACATGTCCCAATCATGTTAATTTCATGTGAAGAAAAAAGTTATTGAGAAACATAGAAGAAATTAATCAGAGCTCTGCAAGTGTTTGTAGACCTGTTTCTTAAAGGAAAAAAGATTATATGAAAAGGGAAAGAGAAAAGAGTGAAGAGAATTCCAAGGCTTTGCTGTTCGAAGGAAGAAGTAGGCAACATAACAGCCAATCCTCAAGTGGCCAATATCCAAACAGAAGCAGTGGGAAGCAGCAACCAAACCCATGTCATGGATCCAAACCTTTATGGTAGGGATACATACAGACAGTTCATGAGAACAGTGAGAGAAAGTGGCAGTGTTATGGCATGGCATATGGAGAGGTTAGATTGAAGTGAAGTCAGGCAAGGAGAATCAGTGAAATGAAAGGATTTTGATACAACTTTAGTTAATAGAAATGCGGAGGATGAGCCACCCATGATGTGTGAGCAGTATACTGTTCTTGGGAGAATGAAACCCCTGGTGTTTTGAAATGGCTGCTCACAAGAAAAACTATAATGGTATATGTACAATACCCCCAGCATTTGGGAAGCAGACATTGTGATTATATAGGGTTTCCAGGACAGACTGGAGGATATGGTTATGCCCAGTGTGTTGGTAATATTGCAGGGTTGATTTGTGGTGTTTTGAAATTGAACAAGGGAAACAAATGATTCTTAACTAGAGATATAGGGAGAAATTGCATTTTTGCATCATTAGATTTTACAGGATTTCTGCTTCCCCAATCTGAAATGCTGCACAGGTCCAATTTGTGAGAGAAAACATGAACAGTAGGGATGAAAGAATGAGCATTAAAGAGGAGAGGAAAAGTGACTTGAAGTATGTAAAGTGGAATCATCAGCTAAGAGTGATAGAAAGAAAATCATTTATTGAGAGAAGAAAGAAAGTAGGTGATAGGACAGAACCTTGAGGAACACATTGTACTTCTCCCAATCACTTGCACTCTTTCCCTGCAAGTAGCACCCATATACTTCTCGTATCTCTTTCACGAGAAACTTAAATATGTGATCCCATCTTTCACTACCCTTTCTCTTATGCTTTCTGAATGCCACATATTTCTTTCAGACATGTAAACACTGTTTCCCTAAAATACCTTCCATTCCTTGCCCATTCCCTTAGCTTCATTAACTCTCACCTTTTGCCATTTTACACTTACCTCTGGGTATCTATTGCAAGCTCACTGACTTTCACCACCATCTTTTCATCCATATCATTTCCTCTTTTCCAAAAGCCTTTACAAACCTTCACCCACACTTCCACAAACTAATTATCATACATCCCATTAGCTGCCCCTCTCAGCATGTTCACATCCAAGTCCCTCTTTTGTACACGTATTACTTAGTACATAATCCAGTAATACCTTCTTATCATCTCTCCTACTCAACCACATATACTTAATGTATATATGTCCCTTTTGTAAACCAGGTATATGCAAATGCCAGTTCTCCTTAAGCATACAATCCTCCAAGCTATTCACCATTTTTTATTCATATCAGTGGTACCCAATCCCTCCAGTTATACCATCAACTGCCATAGTTTCCACTCACATTCAAATCACTCATCATTGAAAACCAGTCCTTCACATCAAAATTGTTGATATACTTACTTAATTATTACCATAATGTAACCATTGGCATAGTTGGTGTTTTCAGACTTAGCTCTCTTTAAAAATAAGTACAAAGGGCTTATGATTCATGCCCTGTAAACCATGAAAATTGAAAAGGATTCAAATCAGACTTCAAGAAAGGCAGGAATTGACGTAGGGACACTACCTAAAATGTCAGGTCACAGACAGACAAACTGCAGCATGCCAGTTGAATAAGAGGATGTGAACAGTGATGGTTCAGAGTATGCCACCATGTCACTTCTTTGGTCTGGGTGGGTTTTAGTATGATAACATTCCAGTGAATGAACATCTGTCAACCTTAAGTTTTATGATGGTGGAAGTGGATGAATTTTCCTTGATATTCCCCAGTTTGGAAGTTAAAGTTCTTTTATCCCCTTGTGAACAAGTGCTCCCTCAGGTGCTCTTATGGCTGTGTCCATAGGTGAGCAAAAGATGTACAGTATTTGTAAAAATCTAACGTAATCTTATTTTGGCTTTTTAGGTGCAGATGGGACTGCTATTCCTGCTGATAGGATCACAAATTGACTTTGTTGTTGGAGCATTTATGGGCCCTCTGGACGATACGGAGAGAGCTCGGGGATTTGTTGGACTTAGTAGTAAGTTTTTGTTTTTCAGTTATTTAGATAATGTGTATTTAACGTTGTACTCTGGTTTTCAATCTGTTCTTGTGCAGTACTGTACTCAGGTCATGTTTTCCCTCTTCAGCTAAGAAATTAAGATATAAATGAACTCATAACACCTAGAGAATTGATGTGAGTGGATGTGGTCTATCTTTGCCTGTTTCTGTCACTACCTCACTAACATGGGAAATGATGATCAAGTATGAATGATAATAAGAAAGTTTAAGTTTTGCATTAAAATGATCATTTATGGTTAATGTTTTTCATTCTTGTTGTTTTGCCATGTAGGGTTGTTCCACGTCTCAGTTGTGTGTGTGTGTGTGTTTAAGCTGAAATGGCATGGGCAACAAAGGCCCTAATCAAGGCCATCCTATTAACGCTATATGTATATATACCCTAGCCTGAGCCAGGTACCCATTTAATCGACCAACCCCTAGGAGTGGATGAACAGCTGGGTTGACTGTGGACCGACTGCCGCAACCAGGATTCGAACCTGTGCGCTCAACCCTGGGCGGCCCGTGAATGCATCACGGTCAGGAACGCTAACCACTACACCACGGGAGTTTTGACATAATTTGTAACCTTTTAACCTATGGGGATAGGGGGATCTTGTATGAGGCAACTTAACAGGGGCAGTGATATGGGGCTAGAAGCCTTTCACCCTTTTATGAATCACTTTCCACGAACAGGAACAGAAGAGGGTGCATAGCAAGGATTTTTCCTTGAAGGCTTAGGCTGGAACATATGCAGACAGCTTATGAGAGCAGTGGCTGAAATGATAACTGTAGAACAGGGACAGGACATGAATATCATGGCAGACAGAAGGGGATGGTTGTAATTAAGTGATAGCTGGAGAATTTATGAAACAAAGCTTTTGTTTCCACTTTGGCCAGGAGAGAGGTGGTTGAGGAACGACGTCAGGTATGTGAGCAGTACTCCATACGGGGAGAAATAAAATCCCTGTAAGTACAGAGTAGCTCTTAATAAAGAAACAATTATAGAACTTGCATAGCACCAACAGCTTTATGGAAGCAGACTTGGATATGGTTTAGCTTAACATGTTTATGTTATTCCTGGGTTGAATTATAGTGTTTTGAAACTAGACTAAGGGGAATGAGTGACAATTAGAGAGAGATATAGGTAGAAATTGTGTTTTGGCACTTGAATTTAATGAAGTTACTGTTTTCCTATTCAGAGATGTTGCATGGGTCGGAATTAAGAGAGGAGATTTATTCAAGGCATGAAAGAGAATGGATATTATAAGGGAAGTGGAAGGAAAGTAAATTTAAGTGTGTAAAGTGGAATCATCAGCACAGAATAGGGTTAGAAGCTGAAGAAATAAGAATATTTATGAAAAGAAGAAAGAGTATAAGTGATAGGATATAACTGTGAGGGGTATCACGCTTGATAGAATAAGTGGAAGAAGTCACTCCATTGATTACTGCTACAATGGTTTGGATAGAGAGGAATTGATATATATGAGAAGAGAGAGAAGTAGAATAGTTAAAGGGAATAAATTTAGAAAGGAAAAACTTATGCCACACTAATCTTTATTATGTGCTGATATTAATCGTAATGTTTCCCACCACACAACATAATTTTGCTGATGATATATATTTTCATAACATAAGACACACAATATTACTTTTGATACATTGAGCAGTAGGCTGCAGAATTTGGCAAATTAACATATTGAAGATCATTTACTTTGGAGATTGTGTGGAAAGAGGAAAACAATCAGAACACAAAGATGGATTCTGAACATGTAACAGAATTATTGGTTTAGGCACTAAACCTCAGTAACTGGAGATTGTTGGGGAAGAGGAATGCAATCAGAACACAAAGATGGATTCTGAGGATTCTGAACATGCAACAGATTATTGGTTTAGGCACTAAACCTCAGTGAACCTGAATGACATTGCTCTGCTATATCTGTAATGATATAGCCTTATCAAACAGATATGTCATTGCTTAGATTTACATCTACGTTGAAGGAGAAAAGAATATTTAGGGCATTAAAACTTTATCAGCTTTACTGGATTATTTTTTGTAGTAGTTTGACAGTCATTGGCATAATTTACAAATCATAGGTTACATAATGATTGACGAAATTTGATTTTGTAAATGTTTTTATTCATGCAAAAACATCTTGTCTGCACTAATTCTACAAAGAAGATTAGGAATTAAACTTATATGTTTATTGCTGCTTACTTAAAAAAAATGAAGTAAATAGAATATTTTGGATATTTATTAAGTATTGATAGGGTAAGAGAGAGGTGTGGTAATAAGAATTGTATGGTTAAGAGAGATGCTGAGGACATGAAGAAATAGTTTGGACTTATAGAGAGAATGAGTGAGGATAGGTTGTCAAAAAAGGATATATGTGTCAGAAGTGGAAGGGACATGTGTAAGGGGGAGTTTGAATTGGAGATGGAGAGATGAAGTGAATAACAACTTTTGAGTGCCTGGAGCCTAAACATGCAAGAGGGTTAAAGACATGCACAGGTTCGAGTGAATTGGAGCAATGGGGTGTAAAAGGGGGCATTGTGCTGTCAGTGGACCAAACCAGGGCATGTGAAGCAGCCAGAGAAACGATGGAAAGGTCTGTGAGGCCTGGTTGCAGATAGCGGGCTGTGGATTTACTGCATTACACTTGACAGCTAGAGAATGGATTGGAATGCATGAGTCCTTTTTTTCATCTGTTCCTGGCACCTACTTACTTATGCAGGAAATGGTAAACAAGTGTGAAAGATAAAAAGAAAAAAGATTTTTTCAATACTGCGTAAGGATAAGAATGCAGTGTTCAACATTAATTGTGTCTTAATGGATAGAGCATCCTGGACATGAATCTTGTATCACCAAAGAATTTGGTATTTCATACACAGAATATTCATTATTTAGGAGGATGAGAAAGTGGAATACAGAAAAGAAAAACTTTTGAGACATAAATAATGTTTCAAGTACTTTACATTAAAATAGATATTTCAGGAACTTATTCCATGACTTTGAATGTACACCAAATTTATGTTGCTTTTTATAGCTTGTCATTTGTAAACTTCCAGGTGAAGTGTTGTCCCTCAATATTCAGTCTGATTTTCGGAGGGATGATGGTAAAGACCAAAGCTTCTTCGGTGTATTTGGAGTATTCTTCCCTGCTGTCACAGGCATTGTGGCTGGGGCAAACTTGTCTGGTGATTTAAAGGTTAGTAAAGGTTATCTTTATTATACTTTCACTTGTCTTTAGAGAAGAGTAATCATGTAGTATCTTGCTTATTTTCTTAGGCCTTTTTTCATCTTATTTTCCATTAAAAGGTCCAGTCTCAGAGTTTTTGGTGTTTGCTTTGTTCATTTATATAGTACTATGGAATTTTGTTCCATGCTTTGTAATACTATTTTATTCTGAAAGATTCCATTGTTTCTTTAGCACCAAATCTGAGTGGGTGAGTCAACAGCTTTGCTGCAAGAGAGTAGGTCTTGGGATGAGTGCTTTCATTGTGAAAGTGATTTTTGTGGCAGCTTAGGGTATAATTGAAGGGCATGGGGTAATCAATAAAGTGAACAGAAATAGTGAGCAGCTTGTGAAGTAGTGTGCTGAGAAGTTATTGGTAGTTGGGAATACCTAGCTTAAAAAGGGCCATACAAAGCTGTAGATAGTAGTTGGTAGGCAGCCAATGAGGAGGGTGGTACACTACCAGTACTACCCTGCTTAGTGAGCCAGCACTTTAGTGATTGTCAGGTTGCACTCCTCTGACCCAGGTAGCTGTCTTCTTTTTGCCTCACTAACATGTGGACTACTGGCATTCTGTCTACAAACATACAATCTCTCCTTGTCATTTGTAACACTTGACAACACATAACTCTCACAGCTTATTCTTTGTAACTCTAGATTTTCCTGCAGTGAGCACTATGCACTAGCCCTGCCTTTTGGCAAAATGTTAGGAGCAGTAGAGAGAAGTAGTAGGTAGGGACATTTAGGCAGGAGCATTAGGTAGAAACATTAGGTAGAAGTAGTATGTAGGAGCATTAGATAGTAGTAATCATTAGGAACATTTGGTAGGAGCCTCAGCAAACACTGTGCTAGAGTTGCCCTTTGACAGTGGCTTGTTATGGTTGAGGCACTAAAGGCTAAGAAGTGGCACTGGAGTTCTTTAGTTATAGAGACTCTGTTGCCTTTGAGGGAATTCCAACTGGAACAGGTGTCAGAGATATAGATAGATAGATAGATAGTATTGTATTCCCTCAGTAATATCAGTTCTGAATGAACTGACATTTTTGAGACAAAGGTCATAAATTGTCATGATGTTATGTTTGTATGCATGTAATGAGTGAAGGCCAGTTGAATTGTGAGTGCTCATTGTCTTCTTAATGGTAGTTGCATCTTGGCTTGATATGCTGAATCAGTGTGTGAGGTGGTGATGTGATGGGTGATTTCCAGAGTGTAGGCAAGAGAATGTCTTTTTTTTCTTCTGGGGAGTATGGTTTGTAATGGGTGTATATCTTGGGGATTGAAGTTTAAGATTCTGCTGGGAGGATGATTTTGAAGAGCTTGTCAGGTTATTTCAGTGTGTAAATGTTTTGACATTGTTAATGTGTGTTGGGGATGGGGGGATCATTGAGTAGATATTACTGGAGGGTGAGGCAGGGGGAAGCTTTTTATTTCTAATTGCTGGGTAATGCGGTTAGTCATTATTTCCCTTCGTAGATGATCCATCCATGGGCCTCACTTGTTAACGTTATTTCTGCAAAACCACAGGTGTTTTTCAGCTAGAGCAACAAGTGGATGATAAAAGTGCTGGGATATTTCAGATCCTTTGATATTAAAAATGAGTGACATTCACCTCAAAATACCTGATCTCTTGGTGCATTCTGAAAGTTGAATATGTGCAGACAATGTTTACATTGTGGGCATGATGCTATAAGGTGTTTTTTTCCTGTATCATTGAAATGCATAAACATGTCAAATAATGTTTATTGGACATCTAGTTCCGGCAGGGCTTTATTTGTAATTTGGCAGGTGGGTATTATAGGCCTGTGTCGTAGCCCATAGTGTTTTGATGGAGTGTCAAGCCTATTCCAAACCTAGATTTACAAACTGATGACTTGCCAATAATCTTTTTAAGTACTTCAAATATTTGTGTGTGAATGTGTTGTACGAAATTTTCTTTCATTTTTTTGCCAGTGTCGTGTCTTTCATGGGGTAATGGATTATTGGTCTCTGGCTCTTGGGACCATAATGGTCGAGTGTGGACAGACTGGGAGTGCAAACATGATCTGAAGGGACACACTGGGCCATTATGGTCAGTGGTATTGGTACCCAATGAAGAGGAATGTACAGACCAAAAATCAGCGAGCATTCTTACTGCTTCAGCTGACAAGACCATCAAGTTGTGGCAGGATGGAAAGGTGAGTCTGAATTGACTACATAATTTTTTCTAATCCTTTAACTGCAGCTGAGTAATATTCATTCCATGCATTGTTTCCAGAAGCTACAGCCTATATTTTTTCTATATGCTGGTCACTGTATGTCAAGAAAGCCTCTGTTGGATCTGCACCCATGCATTGTAATAATGGGTGAAACTGTGACAGTCTTACAAGATGATTGACATTAGGGATGAAAAAACTCTTTTTTTTTTTTTTTTTTTTTTTTTTTTTTTTTTTTTTTTTTTTTTTTTCCCAAACATTTCACTGCATATACCTAAGATAACTCCTGGAGTGCCTTATAAGTCTGGCAGTGCAGAAGCTTAAGTTAAAGGATGCATAGCAGATGTGTACAATATTTCATCAGGTTGTGTTATATACCAATTTTTTAGGAAATTATGTTCTAGTTAACTGTGATAACAAACCTAGTGAGATATTTTTTCAAAATATTTGAAAATATCCCACATAAAGAGTGTACAATAGATATCAGAACTTTTTTTATGTTTGCTGAGACGTCACGGGCAGATGAATGCCCAGATGAAGGTCATTTCATTTATATGATATGTATAAATGTCCCTCTCACAATTTTCAGTGGATTAAGTGTAACCTTGGCAGTCAGTCACATACATCAAAAAAATTTACATGTGACATTCTGGTGGGTGTAATTGAATTTTTTACAAAGAGTATCATGAATTGAACATAAGTACACTTCCTGATCCTTTTTTTTTTTTTTTTTTTTTTTTTTTTTTTTTTTAAATCAAACAAAGTATATCCATGTATTTAGATATGTTAGCTTGTTGTGACAATTGAATAACTATATTCTCATGTTACTCTTTATGTTTACAATAGGGGCATTCAGGTCAGTTTCACTTTTTCCAACCAGTATTTGTAAAGATTTTAACTATTTCCAGTTATTGCTGTTGATAGTCTGGTTACGGATGATGTGTTTTCTTTCTTATTTGTGTGTTTCCTCCCCAATTTATCTATTTAATTGTCTTACTACATTACTGTAGGTACATATATTTTTTTCTCTTTGTTTTACAGGAATGCAAAACATATTCTGGCCACAAAGACTGTGTTCGAGGACTAATGGTTTTAAATGCTAAGCATTTTTTGTCCTGCTCAAATGATGCTTCTGTTATATTGTGGTCCATCACAGGAGAGACATTGTCTACATATTATGGACACACAAATTTCATTTATACGTAAGTCATGTCCCTTGTTAGATGATAAAGAACAAAATGTTGAAAATTCCATTTGTGTGTCAGTGGACCTCTCCAACGTTATTGTGTCTGAGTCTTACTTCGCAACTTCACAGACTGTGTGAGATTCTTTGATGAACATGATAGGCTTGGGGATCAGCATTAGAGGCAAGCATAAAGAGGCCATGGTCAAGTTTCCATATCAAGGTTCAGTGCTTCATGGAGTATTTTGAATCAGTGGATCTTCCTTCATCAACTGATTGACCACAGAGAATGAGAGCCTCTTGCCTAACCAGACATACCATAACACAAAATTAGTGAATAATCAAACTGAAAGCTTTGGAATATCCTTGCTACCATGGAGAAGAAGGTTGTGTTCTGTTCCTTTGTCACTGAGTCTTTTTTTTTTTTTTTTTTTTCATTCTCTTGTCTTCCCTTTTCTCATTTTCTTTATCATCTCTATTTTCCTCTGATTTCTCCATTATCTTCTCTGTTTTTCTTCCCTTTTACATTTACCTCCTTTTCCTCTTCCTTCTTCATTTCTCACCAGTTTTCCTCTATCTCAACTCCTCCTTTTTCTCCTTTCTTTCATCCTTCCCTGTTTTCTCTTTCATCATTATTTTGCTCCACCTTCTACCCTCCATCTTGAATCACCTGCTTCCATTTCTATTGTTTCCCTTATTCCTCCTGTTTGTACTCCATTACCCACAACTCTTTTTATATTGTGTCTCAGACAGGAAGGAATAGAGTTAAGGATACTGTAATTTCGTGAAACATATCTGGAAGATATCAAACAAAAATTTACAAAAATCCAATCAGAAAGATGGAAAGGTTATTCACTGTAATGCCTAGTGAAATAGGAAATGTTTGTGGGATATACACTGGAACATTCAAAAGAAGCTTTAATGAATGGCAAAAGACAGTGCCACTTTATCTCAAAAATGACGGGTATAGAATCATTATGGTGTCACAGAACAAGTTTTGTTAAGCAAGATATGCTGTTAGTGTTATGTGCTATCCCTGCCTAATGGCAAAATCTGGTTGAAGGATTTCCTGAATGAAACTCTGACAAAGGCTTAAGCTGAAAAGTCTCTTAGCATTCACTTCCATTGTGAAGCATCAAATGATATCTGGTGGCAATAAATGCTTAAGTAGTCATTCCTTCCATGCTATTGAGTAACCTGGTTGGTATTCTCTTTGAAATTAAGTCGGTCTCATTATCCATGAAATTGCAGGTAAAATCAGCGATATCTTTAGTAAGAATGAATGTTGAGTTACAGTCCTTTTTTGTTTACAGGCTGACCAGTGGCAGGTGGGATATGAGCTGGAACATGTTTTGCCAATTGGTGGGATATTAATCGAATAACATTTTGCTGTGACATCATTATGAAATGCGTAATGAGTGCGAAAAACTTGAAATAACTTGTTGTATTTTATTGTATTTAGTGCAAAAATACCTTGAAATATCTTGATGTATTTTACTGTTAAAGGGAAAGATTATTTTATACATTAGAATGTATGAAGGGGATTTTTTTCTTTTCATATCTGTCTTAAGTATGAGTCCCTACATGTAACCTAATTTCAATTGCCTCCAGTGCATAACGCTACAAACTGAACTGTCATTGTTGCATGGATATATTTAAAGCTCTAAAATTGTTCTTGATAATTATATGTCAGTAGTAACTTAACAAAACAGCTGGAAATAACATCACACATCACAGTCACACATGAATCATCAAAGAAAATGTACCAGCATCTTCATAGTTAAAGCTAGATTTACACAGCAACTATAATAGTAATTTTAACAGTAAAAACAAATTCATGTGTTTGATGAAAACAAGTTTTTTTATGTATCCCTGTAAATGATGTTCTGTCTGTGTAAATAATAAGTGAATAAATGAATAATGCATTTGAAATTTGAAAAGTATGTGTATTATATTAAAAAAAAAAATGTGAATGATACATATGGGATGTGTGAAATTACACATGAAAAAAAATCTATTATCATCATGTGCATACGTGTAGGATGTGTGGAAAAACACAGGTTAAACACCCTAAAGTGTAATGTGTTTAGATTTATGGACAATGAAATTACACCAGAAAAAGAATCTTATGCTGCATGAATAAGGAAGATCCATCCCAGGCACTCATCATACTCTGATACCCTCCTATACCCTCCTAGATCAATATAGAGGAAAGTACCATCACATATGATAGATTTTTTTTTTTTTTTTTTTTTTTTTTTTTTTTTTTTTTTTACTGCTTCACTGCCAGGAACAGACACAACAAGGTCATATCTGCTTTCATCCATCTTCTAGATGTCATTTGTAATGCATCTAAACTGCAGCTCCCTATCCACAACCAGGCCCCACAGACCTTTCCATGGTTTAGCATGGATACTTCACATGCCTTGGTTCAGTCCATTGCCAGCACTCTGACTCTTGTATACTACATCATTCCAGTTCACTCTATCCCATGCATGCCTTTCACCCTCCTGTGTGTTCAGGCATCAGTTGCTCAAAATCTTTTTCACTTCATCCTTCCATCAGCAGTTTGGTCTCCCCGTTCTCCTTGTTTCCTCCACTTTTAACATAATACATCCTCTTTTTCAACCTTTCCTCACTCATTCTTTCCATATTGCAAGACCATTTCAGCACACCCTCTTCAACTCTCTCAACCATGCTCTTTTTATTATCACACCACTCTCTTACCCTTTCGTTACTTATTTGATCAAACCCCTTCACACCACATTTTATTTCTGACACCCATCTTCTCCTGCATGTCTTACCTATAGTCCATGCCTCTCATCAATACAATGTTGGGACTATTATGCCTTGAAACATACCCATTTTTACCCACCCAGATAACAATCTCTTTCCAAACATTCTTCAGTGCTCCGAAAGCCTTTACCCCCTCATCCACCCTATGACTCACTTCTGCTTCCATGGTTCCATTTGCTGTGATGTCCACTCCCATGTATCTAAAACACCTCACTTCCTCTGATTTTTCTCCATTCACACTCACACTCCAACTAATCTGTCCCTAATTACCTTGCTTTTATTTACATTTACACTTAACTTCCTCCTCTCAAACACCCTTCCAAACTCAGTCACCAACTTTTGCAGTTTCTCACTTGAATCTGCCGCCAGTGCTATATCATCAGGGAACAACAACTGACTCACCTCCTAGGTCCTCTCAATTCCTACAGACTGTATACACACCCCTTTCTGCAAGACTCTAACATTTACCTCCCTCACCACCCTATCCATAAACAGTGGTATGATCACACACCCATGCCAAAGACCAACCTTTCAGTTGGAACCATTCACTCTCCTCTCTACCTACTCTACACATTCCTTACACCCTTGATGAAAACTTCTTACAGTTTTTAGTAGTTTTCCTCCCACACCATATATTTTTAAGCCATCTGTATCATCCCTATCATATGCCTTCTGCAAATCCATAAATACCACATATAATTCTATCTGTTTCTCAAAGTACTTCTCATACACATTCTTCAGAGCAAGGACCTGATCCATGCATCCTCTTCCACTTCTGAAACCACACTGTTCCTTCCTAATCTGATGCTCTGTACATGCCTTCGCTCTCAATAACTACCCTCCCATACAACTTACCTTGTACACTCATTAAACTTAGACTTCTGTAGTTTAAACACACACATTTATGCCCCTTGTCTTAACAGAGTGGCACTAACATGCATTTTGCCAATCCTCAAGCACCTCACATACATACATACATATGTTGAAAATCCACACAGCAATACCATCCATTCCAGTTGTCTTGCCACATTTCATCCTACAAAGAGTTTTCACCACCTCTATTCTCTTCATGAAACCACACTTCATAACTCACTCTGCATAACTCCCCAACCCAAATACTCTGTATCCACCATCATGTCATCTAACACATTTAACAATCTTTCAAAATACTCATTCCATCTTCTTTTCATTTCATCACTACCTGTTACCACTTCCCCTTTTGCCCCCTTCACTGATGTTCATATTTGTTCTCTTGTTTTTTTGCACATTATTAACCTTCTTACATAACATTTATTTATTCTCCCTAAAGTTTACTGATACTCGCTTACCCCAACTCTCAAGTGCACTTTTTACAACCCATGCACATTTTTGACCTTTTACCACTTTCTTGTATACATCCCCTAATCATTTGCACTCCTTCCCTGTAAGTACAGCCCATATGCCTCCCTTTTCTCCCCTGCTAACATCTTTACTTCTTTCCACCTCTCACTCCCCTTTCTAATCTAGAATTTTTTGTGCATGGGTCAGCAAACATTTCAGAAAGAATGCTTAATCTTTCTTTAGAATTAATGCATGGAAGAAACTCTGAATTTTTTGATATGTGCATCACTCATGATCGTATAGAGTTATGGAGGGAAGTCTTTTTGTGTGCAATCTTAGTTAAAAAAATGTGCAAGGACATGTAAGGATTGGGCTGTGCTACATTTTACAGGAAGGAGACAGACTTTTTCTTTAAGGACTCATTATTTGTTTCCACCAAGTAGGTAAATAAGCAAGAATTGTAGTAGGTTGCAGTATTTAGGCAATTTCATGGGTATGAAATGCCTTGTGTGCTTCTTGCAAATGAAGATGAGCACTGCATTTCCTAATATTTGATATTTTTTTGACGGAATTTAACATTTTGTGATTATCAGTACTAATAACTTTAATGTGCATTTTATCTCCCTGATATTTCAGGATAAGTCTTCTAACCAAAGCTGGAGACTTTGTGACTGGAGGGGAGGATAGAACACTTCGAATCTGGGGATCCAGTGGCAACTGTAGTCAGACCATTCATATGCCTGCACAGTCTGTGTGGGCTGTGGCAACCCTTCCAAACTCGGACATTGTCTGTGGATCAAGGTAAGTTTTAAATAACTAAGAAGTTTCAAGAAGTGACAGTGAGTTGCTTTTGTGCTGTAGTAAAGTCCATTTCCCTTCAAGTATTGCTACAGAGTTGATTTCCCTACGTGTCTTGCATCAGAGGTGTAGTTCAATCAGATACCCAGAACTTCTAGATTTTAGGCTGATTTGCCTGAAATTTGAACTGTAGCTACATAATTTTAAATTTTTTGGTATATGTTACTGTTATTTCAGTGAATTATACAGCTTTGACACATTTTTTCAAGTATGCAAATTGCTTATGTTTTGAAAAAGATTTATTTGGCAAACTTAAAGCCAAGTGAGCAGGAAAGGTTTGTGTGAACCTTTAGCTTTACTTATGTATCCCCTTACTTTGCCTGTGCTTAAAACTCCATGTCACTTTTGGTGGAGCCTCTCCATGTCACTTTTGGTGGAGCCTCTGCAAACGCTACGCTGGAGTTGCCCCCTGCCAATGGCCTGTTAAGGGTGAGGCACAAAAGGCTAAGAAGTGGCATTGGAGTTCACTAGTTATGGAGATTCTATTGCTGTGGCCACCTCATTGAGGGAGTTCCAGGTGGGAACAGGCATCAAAGATATAGATAGATACACATTTGGTGGAGTATTACTGTCATCTTCATTTGCAATAACTGTTTTCTTTTCCTTTGCATAACTTTTTTTTTATATATGTACAAGTTCACTACTTTGTATTTTCCTGCTTTGAGATATATGTGTATTATTTGTTCATCCATTTTTTTATCAGTTGTTGCATGTATGACTCATGTTTTTTTGTTTTTTAATTTTTATATAACAGCAAACATCTACATAGAGCATATTTAGGTGAATTGTGACAATATAGGATAAGTAGAAGCCACAAGAGAATGGTTCTGTATCCCAGATTGTCAAGGTGAAGGGGATGGTAGGGATAGTTTAGAGTGGTGGTATAACGATTTCTGAATGTAACATTATTTTATTTGGCATATACATTTTCTACCTTTTTTATTTCAGTGATGGCATGTGTCGAGTATTCACAGCAGCTCAAGAGCGCCAGGCTGATGCAGAAGGTCAGAAAGAATTTGAAGAGAGTGTAGCCAAGTCTACCATGGCTGTTGGTGACCTTGGAGGCATTAAAAAAAGTGAACTTCCAGGTAAAGAGATTCTTCTTGCACCAGGAAAACGTGATGGACATACTGTGATGGTTCGTGATGGTGAGAAGGTACACTGTTATTCTTGGTCATCAGCTGATCAGCAGTGGACTGCAGTGGGTGAGGTAGTGGGAGGTGCAGGAGGGTCACAAAGTACTTCAGGAAAAGTACTTTTTGAGGGTAGGGAATATGACTTTGTGTTTGATGTAGAACTTGATCAGGGTAATCGCCTGAAACTACCTTACAATGTCTGTGAGGACCCATACTTTGCCGCGCAGCGTTTCATTCACCGCCATGAATTACCTCAAGAGTTTTTAGACCAGGTAGCTACATTTATTATCAATAACACTAAAGGTATGACTCTGGGAGGGGAGACTAGCAGTCATTTTGCAGACCCCTTTACTGGTGGTGCCCGCTACCACCCAACATCATCAGCTTCAACAAATGTAGTTGCAGACCCTTTCACAGGTAGTGGTCGATATGTTCCTGGATCACCATCTTTTGGGATAAGTGATACGAACAATTCCATGACTAGTGCATCAGGTTATTCATCTCGGGACACAGTGAGCCCTTCTCCTTCTCATTTCTTTCCTCAGTTGATACCCTTAAAGTTTGAGGCTTGTAATTCTGCAGGTATCCTTTCAAAATTAATAGAGTCCAATTCCATGTTAAGTCTAGATAAGCAACTTTCTCAGGCAGTGCTAGAAGAATTAGTTGGGGCTGTATCTGGGGCAAAGGAGTCGAATCCCAAACTTTTGGCTCCCTTGGAAATTGCTCTGCAGTGGCCAGTGGAACATATATGGCCTGCCCTAGATGTGCTGAGGTTAGCTTTACAGTCAGAGCATATGCAGAATGCATGGTTTACAGGGGAGCATGCAACAGTTCTAGTTAACCATCTTATCTCTTTGATTCGTTTATATTCCCTGCCTACTGTCCAGCTCCTTGCTCTCCGTTGCTTGGCCAATATGGCTACTCATGAACCAGGACGTCAAACCCTTGCCAAAGCATGGGAAGAGGTGACTTCTGCTACAGTGGAAATATCACCGTATCCTAACAAAAATATGGAGATTGCAGCAGCTACAGTGCTCCTTAACTACAGTGTAATCTTAGGCACAACAGGTAATCTTGAGAAGCAGTGCAAAGTTCTCAGTGGTTGTGGTGCTGTTGCCATGTGTTCAAAAGATCCTGAGGCAAAATTTCGTTCCCTTGTGGCCCTCGGAACTCTGCTGTATCATAGTGCTGAATGCCGCTCTCTTGCTGGATCTCTTGACCTTAAAGATGTGGTTCAAAGCCTATCAGGTGTTACCTCCCCCTCCAAAGTTGGAGAATGTGCTGGTCACATACTTCGGCTCCTTTAGCATCACGATGGTAAAATTGGTTAGTTATTTATGAACTTTGCATTTTGATTTAATAATACAAATCTTTAATACCTAATAGAGATAAGCTGCCTTAATCACTGTAACTTGGAACAAATGATGTATCTACTTTTGAAAGTTTTAATATTTAAGAAAATCACACAAAATATCATTGATATGAAATTTTTTTGTAATGTACATAAACTGTGATGAATAATGTTAATAATTGAAATACAGTATAGTATTGTGAATTATGGAATTGGATAAATAAAAATAAAGCACTATAGAAAGCTTGTTATGTATGATTTTATTTTCCTCATGATATAGTTTTATTTTTCCCATGATTTTTTTTTTCTTGTTTTTTCGTATTATTCCTGTAGAGAGTATTTATTGTATAAGATTTGAATAGATGGTGAGAATTTAGATGGTTGAAATATATCAATACAGAGATGTCTGGATGTACTTGGATGTAACCAGGATGAGAATAAGGGAGAAATAGATGCTGGATGAGGAGAGAAACCTGAATGTTCTGGCTCATACTAAAACTAATCTGAAGGAGAAAGTGGTTGAATGATTTTGGAGTATCCAAGGGGTAAAGTTTGAGGAAGGAATGGCACTTCTGAGGCTACAGGACTGTATTAAAAAGTGTAAGGACACGCATTCAAGACTGATGTATGTGAGAATGAATGTAGGCCACAAGCGGTAGGTGATTGTCAGTGCTTATACACCTGGGAGCGAGAAGAACAATGAGGAAGAGAGGGGAATGTTCTAGTTGGAGTGGAGCATATGCTGCAGAAATTTTGATCTATATGATTGAGTCCTTGTGGCTTGGGATTTGATTGCAAGGATGAGTAATGTGGCAGTTGAAGGTGTAATGTAGGGTACGGGGTATTTGCTGTAAATGAAAATGGGGAACAGCTTATTGAGTTGTGTACTGAAAAATGATTGGTTTAAAAAGACTTGCATACAAAAGTACAATAAATGTGTATGAGTGGTATTGGGGGTCAGTGGGCATTATTAGATTATGTATTAAATGAAAGGCATAATGGATGTAAACTTGCTGATAGGGGCAGTAACTTGGACATTTGCTCATTTCTTTGTGGAAGTTTAGTGGTTTAAGAAAGGAGAAAATGATGTGGGTGGGAGATAAGTGGTGAAAGTGAGAGTCCTTGGAAAAGGGGCCACAGCAAAGATACTGTAAAAGATTGGATGAAGAATGGCACAAGGTGAGAGTAAATGAAATGAGGGTAGTGGGCAAGGAGTGGAAGGTTTTAAGGAAATACTGCTTGCATGTGTGGTTGAAGGGGGCACGCTTGGGTAATTGAGAAAGGATAGTGAGTGAGAGGATGATGGAATTATGTTGCTAATGAAAAAGAAAATAGAAGTGTATTGACAGTGTCTGTAGGAAAGAAGTGTGTGATTGGGAGGTGTACAAGAGAAACTGAAGGGGTCAAGTGGAAGGTATAGGAGCAAAAAGAGAGGGCAAGTGATAGATGGATTACCAGTGTATCTAAGGACTTTAGGGAGAGTTGAGAAAATGTTTTAGGAGGAGAATAACATTAGGAAAGAGAGAGAACAAATTAGAGCAACAGTGTGGGAAGCAGATGAAAAAATGGTGATAGGCAAAGGAAAGGTGAAATAGAGATGGAGTTAGAAATTTAAATGTGCTAGATGTGTATTTGAGATGAGGGGGTAAGTGAGGTAAGAGCCCTGGCAAATGATTAGGTAGAAAGGGGAGGAGGCAAAAGCTTTGCATGAGACATAGCGTAGCAACAACAAGAGTGGATTGGATTCACTTGAGTTTCTCAGTAAATTGTATGATGGTGCTGTTGATTGGTTAATCAGGCTTTTCACTGGTGTATGACCCAAAATGACGAGCCTGAAGACTGGCATAATGCATATATAGTTTCCATGTATAGAGGCAAGGGAAACAAAAGTGAATGTTTGATATAAGAGGCTGATTATACCTGACACAGTGTATGGCAGAGTGGTGATTGAGAAGGTGTTTGAATGCACTGAGCATCTGACTGTGGTGGACCAATGGGGCTTTAGGAGTGGTAGAAGGTGTGTTGACCAGGTGTTTGGAGATGTGTGAAAGATTCTTGAAGAAAGAGAGATTTTTATATGGCATTAATGGAATGGAGAAAGTGCATGGTAGGGTTGACAGAAGTGCCTTGTCGAAGGTGTTATGAGTGTATGGTATGGGAGGAAAATGGCTAAATGCAGAGAGGGGCATGTATTCAAGTAGAAATAGAGGGTGAATAGTACTATGTGATAGTGGGCATGCATCAGTGATGTGTTATAAAACCCTGGCTATTGCAATCTGCTCATAAACATGATGGCGAGGAAGTTAAGCAAGAACTTTGGCATGAGTCATTTGCTGTTTGTAGACAACTCGGTTCTGTTGGCTGATTTGAGACAGAAACTCCAGAAGCTGGCAAGAAATTGGGAAAATGTGTGAAAGAGAAAGCCAAGAGGTAATGTCATCGAAAGTGAGGTAATGATGGGCTGCAGGGGAATGAAATATAGTATGAGTGTGAATTTGAATGGGGAGAACCTGAAGGAATTGAGAGTGCTTTGGGTACTCCGGAGTGGACATGGAAGGGATGGACTTATGGAAGCTGAAGTGAGTCAGAGGATGGGTGCATGGAGGACTGTGTGAAAGGAGAGGTCACTGTATGTTAGGGCCTTTTTGGGGAGGCCCCATTATATTGTTACTCGTTCCTTGGCTTCTTTGCTCATGTTTCATTGAATTTCATTAACATCTCATATTCCTGTTTGTAGACAATGTCTGAGACTTTCTGTCATTTCTCTTGGTTTTCTGTTTACTCAGTCTCTTACTTGCTCTTACGTCTTCCACAGCATATCTGCCTCTTTTCCCTTACAACCTTATATATGTCTGACATCATGATTACAAAATATAACTATAACTATGACCTGGCACATTTCAGGAGACATGTTTTTCACTTTCTCAAAAATTTGTAAATACTTTCCCGTCTGTTTTTCCCCTTTTCTCAATTCTCTCTATATTTCAATTAGAGCCCGACCTTGATGTGGACTTTTGTCCATGACTGGAGCCTTAAAAAAAAAGAAAAAACTGATAGCATTCCTTAAGACATGCCTGGAAACACATTACCTTCTTTGGACATAGTTCCATTTGACACCAGTTTAAATTTTTTGTTGATTGAAAACTTTTATTCACTTACCAGGATTTCCATTAATATAATGTTTTAACCACATTCTTTAGTAACATTCCTAAGTTTGCTTTATCCATTTCCGTAGCAAAATGTAGAAAGACAGTGTCCATTCTTTTCCATTGCATTAGAGTTTCACACATGTCATTATAGTCCTATAGTAGTTGTATTTTGTGTGCTTTGTCCTTGTACAAATTCTTGATGGACTTTATTTTTGAGACAATTGCTCACAAGATGGTCCGTAAAATTTTACCTTATCACCCTTTTGTATAATTTAGTTACGTGCTATTTTAGGCTGACTGGTTTTTACATACAGACTGCAGTTAACATTTTTCTGCTGAGCAGATTTGTTACAGGCTTTCCCTCATCAGCAGTTTTTTGTTCATTTTTAATACATCAAGCAGATCAGTAGTCCTACACAAAAACATGCAATGTGCATCAAGTTATTTTTCTGAGCTGCGAACTTTGCCAAAGGGAAGAGCATATGCTGATCAGTGTTAAGGCAATCAGTGCCATGGGCCACAAGCTTTGGATGCTCTCTTGATGGCCGTGTCTACTGCAGCATGGTGGATTGATTTCTCATATTTGTACCTATTTCTTTGTGCACTCTACCCATAATGTTTGGAAAAATCATCTTCAGGTGATAATTTTGGTAATGTTAGGTAAGGATTAGGGAAAATCAGCAATTTGGATGTAAAATTCAGGTTATAAGATGTAATGAAACTAGTACTCATGTTTTGCCTTTACAGCAGCATGATGCATATATTTCTCATATTTATTTCTCATGTATGAAAAATGTCATGCAGGTGTTACCTACCTGTGAGAACCAACAACAAGATTTTGTCATGGTTGCAGGGCTAACACATTGCACTCACTGCTTGAATTGCATCCTGGCAAATGATGTTTCTTTCGACGACCTTGCCTCATCCCCTCACTTGCCTTGCTTGTTGTATAACGTTATACCTTCAGAAGCTAATACTTTGCTACATCTGTATTAGGGTCATCCATTATTGTCCTCCACCATGAGTGATATTTTGAATGTTTCCTATAGTTGTTCCATTTACATTTCCTGGATCACCTGGTAATGCATTGAATAATCATTCCAACTTCCATGCTGGTTATTCATATATCTGTTTGTCAAGTGCATTTTTGGAATGTTTCCAGGATTTGCTCTTGACTTAATAATTCTGTATCATCCTTGTCTTGTTGCTTGCAGGTTCAGAACCTTGTTCCATATTTATTTATTTTTTATTTTGTGACTTGGCATTTACTATTCTTTATCTCTCTCTCTGATGTTGGTGACTGCAAAGCTCTCTGATGTTGGTGACTGCAAAGCTCAGCAAGGCATGTATTATCATATGTATATCTCTCTCTTTGATGTTGGAGACGAAAGCTCTGCAAGGCACGTTATCATATATCTCTCCCTCAGATGTTCGAGACTGTAGAGCTCTAGTTCTTTAAATCATTCATATCAGTTCATAATTTCCATTCCATTTATCTTACATGGGAAATGCTTCTGTATTCCCTTCATCTTGTTTAATTCATTGTTTTTTTTTTTTTTTTACTGTTGATCATACAGTACAGCAGTATTCAAGTTTACTTTTTAGATATACATACATTAAATATTTTCATCGTTAGCTGTCTGTCTCATTTGACATGAAAACACCATCTTTTCATTATGTTTCTTGAATTTAAGTTTTTCACTGATAATTATGCCCAAGCATTTAAAAAATGCAATGGTTTTGATGTGAAAATTGCAAGTTAAAAGGTACACAGACAGTGGTTTATATGCATCAGTCTTTTCTTTTCTCTAATTGTACACTCAGCCAATGAGAAGAGCTACTGTGCATATCAGGTCGCAAGTTTTGTGTTCTTGTGGCCATCTATACCGCATCATGGGGAATTTATTTCATGTATTTCATGTATGTTTGGAAAATGGCCTATGGGTGATGGTGATGTGGCCAAGCGGTCAAGGAAGGGCATCAGTTTGGATGTGCAAACGCAGGTCAAAAGGCACATCAAGGCTCGAGAACACTGGGTTTATGTCTGCTGGAGCATGGGTTTTGCCAAATCTACTATAAGAACAGTTTTGAAAAACAAAGAAAAGATCAGTGCTTTTTGCATTCTACCTCTTTGTTTGTTTTAACTTAGGCCATTCAAGGAATATTGTAATGAAAAAGATGAAGAGTCAGTCTGGCTTGTTGTTGAAGGACATAATGCAGCAGCACATGCCCCAAAGCCAATGTCATCATGGAGAAGGCTAGAAGCATTTTCAACCACCTTCAAGAGGAAGAAAGTTAAGGGTAGCTGTTGGAGACCTTCAAGGTGAGCAGAGGTTGGTTTGAGAATCTTAAGAGCTGAAGTAACTTCCAAATCCTATATATCTCTGGTGAGTTAGCGGGCACTGTTGAGCAAGCAGTATGTGTTTCCCACCAGCTTCAAGGCCATTAATAACCATGGAAATTACCCTCCCCAGTTTATCTCTAGTATTGATGAAATGGGTCTGTTGTAGAGGTGAATGACATCATGCACATTCATCTCATGGAGTGAGAAGCAAGAAGCAGGGTTTAAGGCCATTAGGGATCATCTTACACTCTTGTTAGGCAGTAATGCTTAGGTGAATATCAAGCTTAAGCTCATGGTCATTGACCATCGTGAAATGCCAAGAGCAGTGAAAGGATTCTCCAGCGAACACCTGTGTGTCATGCGGGTGACGGTGAGTATTTTTCTGCAGCGGTGTGTGTTAAGTTTTTGCCCTACCATCAAGTGTTACTGGGAGGCAAACAACTTAGGAGCCTTGAGCCTTGTACCTGTTTGATAATACTTCTAGTTACCCAGATAATCAAGACTCCCCATGTGCTTTGGTGTCAATTGAAGTGGTGATCCTGCCCTTCAGCATGTCTTTTCTTCTAGAAGCAGCCAATGGACTGGGATGTCAAAGCAGACTTCAAGAATATTATCTCTGACACACGTTTAGACAACTGGTTAGTACAAGAGATGATCAAGAGCTGTCTGATTTAGGATTTTGCAAGTCTTACATCATGAAATCCATCGAGAACATCAACAAAGTTTGAAAGAAAGTCACAGCATTTGTATGAACCATGTGAGGTGGGAGATAAGACTAGAGGTTTGTAATGAGTTCGTAATGTTGGAGTCCAAGCAAGGGATTAGATTGGACATCTTGCAGCTGGCAAACAATGCTGACCTGGAGGATGTTGATAATGATGATGATGTAGACTACCTACTGCTGTTGTGCGTGGAGGACTCAACCAATCAGGTACTGCATTGCTGGAGAAAGGGAAGTCTGCGGATGACCCTGTGGATGATGCTGAGGAAGCTGCACCTGCATGGGACCCGACCACACCCATGTTAAAAGATAGGATAACCTGGACTAATGAGGTGCTGGACGTGTCTTTGGGGAATGACCCAAATTTGGAGCACAGCAGCACTGTGAAGAGATAAGTGCAAGATGGGATCTCCTACTACAAGGAAAGTCTTTGTCATAGGGAGCTGCAGGTAAGGCAGTCTAGCACAGATTTTGTTTTTAAAGAAGAATAATGCACTTTTTGAGAGGGATGAACCACAGCCTGGCCTCCTCACAGTAGCTCCTCCCATTTCATCACCCACCACTATCTTCATATGCTTCTCGAACTGCCTGTATTAATGAGTACTGTTCCATTATACACTTGTGTGAATATTTTTATTGTATGAAAAAATAATTTCTGTATTCATAGACTGATTTTAAGCATTTTTCATGTGTAGTCAGTCATCATTTGTGCAAATACTGCTATCCAGCAGAGCCCATATATGTTGTTTATAGGTGATTAGTGGTACTGAGGGTATGCATCTCCATTGTAGCCATGCTGTAATTACCCAGTTCATTGGTTTTTTAAGTTAGTACTCTTTGACCAGGACTGCATCTCCAGTGACGATCAAGGTCTGTCTGTATTGTTTTGGCTTCGGTTTGGGTCTGCCCTTATGTATTGGAATGTGCCTTTTTGTGTATGTCTGTAATACTGGATTGTTTAGTTCACTGCTATTTCGCTATTTTCATCCATGTCTTTTTAAGGAATATGGCTGGGATTCCATCAGGTACTGGTGCTAAAGTCTCTGTATATTGGTCAATTGCTTCAGTTATGTTTCTTTTGCTAAGTTGGTATCTGTGAGCTTTGCACAGTTGGAGTATCATAACTAATGAGGTTAGGAGCTGCTGCAACTGTGAACAGGTACAAAATTGGGAAAAGTTTTCAAGTTTCAGTACCTCAAGGGGATATTCAAGTTTTCTAGAGTATCCAAGTCTCATCCCGCCTTCTCGTAATGACCTCATTACTAAACCCTTAGGGTTGGAACTGAAGGGGAAGGTGTTGCCCAATTCATACTAGGCGATCTTGAATTTTAAATACAGAGAAACACTTGAGTAGAGCTGTGATTTTTTAGTTTTTTTGTACAATTTTGGAGCCTCGCTGCCTTTGGAAACACTGCTGAGTACCACAAATTCTCAACACCTTCACAATGAAATAAGGTTCTCCCAATGCATTCCTATCTCAACATGCTTGGCACTCAATTCCTTGCAACAGAAATAGACACCTCTCATTCAAACCACTTTTCTACTAACCATCAACCCCCAAGTAAAGATAAAAAGCTTACCCCTGCCTCAAATTTCAGTAGTCTTTCCTCAAAGATCCATCAACGTCCAAGAAATACAACAGTGACAAAATATATACACATGGATATGACCTAATATGCACCACATAACTGTCCTTCCAGCTCAGTCTTAAACACAACCCCACCATTTTTGCCCTCTCAGAGAACATGCTCTCTTTCCACACATTCTTCAGTGCTTCCAGATCTTTCGCCCCCTCACCTACCCTATGACTCATTTCCACTTCCATGGTTCAGTTCGCTGCCATGTTCACTTGTGGTATCTAAAGCACTTCACTTCCTCCAATTTTTTTCCATTCAAAATCATGCCCTACCTAACCTGTCCCTCAACCCAGCTGAACCTAATTACTTTTCTTTTATTCATGTTCAGTTTCAACTTTCTCCTTTCCCACACACTTCCAAACTCTGTCACCAACCTTTGAAGTTTCTCTCTCTAATCTACCACCAGTGCCATATCATCAGAGAACAACAACTGATTCCCTTACCAGGTCCTCTCATCCTCCACAGACTGCATGCTTGCCCCTCTCTCAAAAATTCTTGCATTTACCTCCCTCACCACCCCATCCATAAACAAATTGAACAACCATGATGACATCACATACCCCTGTCACAGACCAACCTTCACTTGGAAGCATTCACTTGCCTCTCTCCCTTCTCATATACAAGTCTTACACCTTTGTTAAACTTTTTGCTGCTTCTAACAGCTTTCATCCCACACCATATAATCTTAAGACTTTCCACAAATCATCTCTGTCAACCTTGTCATATGCCTTCTCCTGATATATAAATGCCACATGCAGATCCATCTCTTTTCTAAAGTCTTCTCATTCTTGAACGCAAACACCTGATCCACACATCCTCTGCCACTTCTGAAACCACTCTGCTTCTCCCCAATCTGATGCTCTGTACATGCCTTCACCCTCTCAATCAATACCCTCCCTTACAACTTACCAGGTATACTGAACAAACCTATACCTCTGTTGTTTGAACACTGCCAATCCTCAGGCACTTCGCCAAGATCCATATATACATTGAATATCCTTAACAAACAATCAGCAACACAGTCACCCCCTTTCCAAATAAATTAATTGAAAAACCATCCACTCCAGCTGCTTTGCCACATTTCATCTTCTATAAGGCTTTCACCATCTCTTCTCTCTTTATCAAACCACTCTCCATGACTCTCTTACTTCACATACAACCCTGACTAAAACACCCTACATCTGCCATTCTATCATCAGACACATTTAACAATCCTTCAAAATACTCACTCCATCTCCTCTTCACTTCATCATTACCTGTTATCACAAACCCCTTTAAATCCCTTCATTGATGTTCCCATGTATTCTCTTGTCTTTTGCTCATTATTAGCCTCCTTCCAAAACATCTTATTCTCCCAAAAATTTACTAATACATGCTCACCTCAACTCTCATCTGCCCCCTTTTTCAATCCTTGCTCCTTCCTCTTGACCTCCTGCTGCTCCCTCTCATCCATCTTCCAATCATTTGCACTCCTTCTCTGTAAATACTGCCCAAACTCCTCTCTTTTCTCTTTCACCAGCAGCTTCAGTTCTTCATCCCACAACTCACTATCCTTTCTAATTTGCCCACATTCCACCTTTCACATGCCACAGGCATCTCTTGCACGTGCCATCATTGCTTCCCTAAATACTTACCATTCCTCACCCACTTTCCTCATTTCATTTACTTTCACCTTTGGCCTTTCTATACTCAATGTTTCCTGGTATTTCTTCACACAAATCTTTCCAAGTTCACTTAAACCCATCACTCTTCTCCCCAAATTTGTTTCCTCTTATTGAAAACCTCTACAAAACTTCACCCTTGTCTCCACAAGATTGTGATCAGACATCCACCAGCTGCCCCTCTCAGCACAGTTACATCTAAAAGTCTTTCTTTTAAATGTTTGTCAATTGATATGTAATTTGTAAATGCCTGCTGACCATCTCTCCTACTCACATATGTATACTTGTGAATATCTGTCTCTTTTTAAACTAGGTATTCCCAACCACCAGGCTTTTTTCAGCACAAAAGTCCACGAACTCTTCACCATTTCCATTCATAACAATGAATACCCCATGCAATCCAATTATACCCTCAACTGCCACATTACTTACCTTCGTATTTAAATCTCTCATCACTAATACCCAGTATCTTATATCGTAACCGCGGACACACTCACTAAGCTGCTCCCAAAACACTTGTCTCTCTCGATCTTTCTTTTCATGGCCAGTTGCATAAGCACTAATGATTACCCATCTCTCGCCGTCTACTTTCAGTTTTACCCACATAAATCTAGTATTTACTTCCTTACATTCTATCACATACTCCCACAATTGCTTTAAGAGCAGTGATACTCTTTCCTTAGCTCTTGTCCTTTTACCAACCCAACTTTGCTCTGAAGACATTTCTAAACCATTCTTCCCCTTTATCCTCAAGCTTTGTTTCACTTAGAGCCAGAATGTCCAGGCTTCTTTCCTCAAACGTACTACCTGAATCTCCTTTCTCCTCATCTTGTTACATCCACACACCTTTATACACCCCAGCCTGAGCCCTTGAGGAAGATGATCACTCCCTGTCCGTGACCTTCTTTTGTTCCCTCCTTTAGAAATTGAAATATGAGAAGGAAGTTGGTTTTCAGTCCCCAGCTCCCATTCCATTTAGTCACCTGTTATGACATGCAGGGAATACGCTTGTGGAATTCTTTCTACCCTACCCCAGGGATATATATAACCTAGCCTGAGCATGTTACCCTTTAATAATGATTAACCAACCCCGAGGGGTGATTTAACAGCTGGGTTGAATGCAGACGAACTACTTCAACCAGGATTCAGACTTATGCACTTTGATCCTGGGTGGCCCATGAATGCGTCACAGTAACGCAAACCATAATGCCACAGAGTTATGGCTCAATTGCCTTGCACTCTTTCCCTGCATAAACGTACGCACAGCATTATGACACTTTATACCCCATGGTCCCACTTGGTGGCCATGGTCAAGTTCCTTTGCACTTTGGAAGCCTTTTAAAAACAGAATGGACTCCTGGGGCAGGAGGTAAGCAAGTGTATATTCAAATCATCATAATCATCATCACTGTCAGCTTGATAGAGTCCACTCCTGGATGCCTAGGAGTACTATAGTGAAGAACATCTTCATTCATACTGGAGGGGAGCTGTATGATTGCCTGCAGTACCATAAGGCCTTCTCCCAGAAGGTTGACTTACCACAACATATGACTTCATACCGGTGAGAAGCCATATCGGAGTTCCCAATGCCAAAAGAACTTCCAGAGGATTCAGTCAGAGGTGCATGAATATTTACACAGGAGAGAAAGCACATGAATGTTCACATCATGAAAGATTTAATCCCTGTGGAATCATTTGATGTAGCACATGATTGTTTATACAGGAGAGAAGCCATATCACTGTTGACAGTGCCAAAAGACCTTCTCCCAAAGAATTCATTTTGTCAACCATATGAATACTTAATCAGGAGAGAAACCACATGAATGTTGACTTACCAAAAGACTTACAGTGTCCACAAGCAACATTGTCCACCCCCATATATTTTCAAAGGCAATGCACAATTAAGGTTTTATTGTGGATACAAGCATGTGATGCTCTCAGGGTGATACCATCACTCATCTGACCACTGAGACTAGCTGTTTAATGATGTGAGCATTAGCAACTCACCTCAATGTGCTTCAGGTTATCTTGAGGGAAGGGTGTTTTTTCTTTACTCTTCTAGGCAATATATTTCTTCCACCTATGCTTTAAAATGGTTGGCTTTTACCTTTCATAGGAGGAGAAAGCAAAAAATCTCACCTGGAAGCAATAAAATGTGGGTGCATGTGAATTTTCTAGGCGCACTGGTTGCTCAGAATGCACGATGAGGTGGATGCTTCCTGCAGCACCTCATTAGTGCTTCGCCTCATTCAGAGATCAAGACTATGTAGACCAAGAACATTGACCTTGAAGGCTTCAGGAACCAAGTAATTCTATGCCTAGACTTCTGCATATAGTAATGAAGGCCAAAGAAGAGATGACAATGCACTAGAATGCAATTGGGACTGCCTTTGAACATGTATGGGGAAGCAGACAAGGTTTTTTTTTCAGACACTATACTTCCAGAGGAGTTATTTCATCTGCCATGTGGCTGATTATATAGAAGAGAAGCCATTCACATGTTCACATTGCCATGATTATATTCCCCAGGGGAATGACTTAGTGAAGCACATGACTGCTCATACAGGAGAGGTCATATGAATATTTGCAGTGCAAAAAAGACTTTTTCTGGAGTAGGGTCTAGTGCAGCCTATAACTGTTCATACAAGAAAGAGACCACATGCATGTTCAAAGTGCTAAAAGACTTCATGGAGGGTTAGTCTAGTGCTGCATATGACTTCGTACAGGAGAAAGTCCACATTGATGTTCATAGTGCCAAATGAGCTTTTCAGAGGGTAGTTTATTGCAGCACATGACTGTTCATGCAAGAAAGAAGCCACATGAATGTTTTCAATGCCAAAAGACCTTTTCCCTAAATATTGATTTAACACAGCACATGAATGTTTTCACAGGAGGGAAGCACATAAATGTTTGTATTTACAGAAATCTTTCAGAGAATGCTTTAGTGAACCAGATGCCCATTCTTACAGGAGAAAAACCATATGAATGTTTACAGGGCCAAAAGATCTTTTCCCAATGGGTTACCTAGTGCAACATACCTGTTCACATGGGGGAGAAGCCATATGAATGTTCATTACCCAAATGCCTTCTCTCAATGATATACTTTAGTAAATCACATTACTTCTAAGCTAAGAGGGAAAACATTAATCTACACACTGCCAAAGACCTTTGAAAGTAGTTTTGTAGAGTGCACAGTTATCCATAGTAGAAAGAAGCCATATCATTATTCATGTCACTGTTTTGACAGGAGAGACTCCAAAAGATGTTCATATTGCCAAATGATCTCACTTAGCTTTTCTTCCTGGTTCATGAATAACAGCAAAATATTTTTTTCTCCTTTTCAGTTTATGAAATGATACCCAAAAAATAGAAAAAACAATGCTGAGACTTAACCTTTCCTAGTTTAGGAAAAACACAATATTTGCCAGATATGCCAATCCTAAGTTTGCACAAATATTCATAACTTTTTGTAATATTAGGTGTAAAAAAGCAGTCAAAAATTTTTTTTTTTCCATATGAATGAAAAGAGATGTATGGGTAAGAGAGATGTGTGATAATAAAAAGAGTGTGGTTGAGAGAGCAGAAGAGGGTGTGTTGAAATGGTTTGGACAT